>JAEBDU010011835.1:0-25200 GCA_016802625.1 Heliconius numata
GAGCGTAACAAGTACGAGCACATCTCTCTAATTAGATCACGACACAACGCGCGCTCTAATGCAATAACCCCCGCCGGCACAATTGTATTGAACGACGGCTCTAGCACACGAGTCGCCGCCAGTCACCCGAGTACACTGACACCGCGACACCGCGACACCGTGACACTGGCAGACACTGTACACTGCAACCAAATTCTCTATTCGCTGAAGTTATTGAATGCTCGAACTACCAAATATGTATAGTGTTTGTTGCAACACAATTTATTAGGAACTCTTGATATGGTTTCAATTTGTGATTGGAACTATAGGTTGAAGGTGATAATGAAATATATTGAAATATTTTTTTTAATACGCAAAATAAATAATTTAATATTAAATATAAATTAAGTTGATATTTGATCAGAATAAGTATGTTCTACGAGGCCAATCGTAACCCACAGGTTGTGGGTTTCCAGTCGAGGAAATTAAATATTTGATATTTTCATTTCTTCACTCTGGTGTCGAGGCAAAGCTCAGTGGTGAATTCTGCCACTTAACACGCAATACCTGCAGAATTCGTAGGAAAATCGGGAAATGAGTGTCTTTTCCTTCTGCCTACCTATATATTAAAGAACTTAATTTCCTAACAATTGTAAGTAATCTTCCCTTAGTAATCTTCTAGACGCCTAGTGTACATTTCTTAGGGAGTGTAGAAGATTACGAAGAGAGGATTTCTAAGAGTTTTTCTAGGAGAACGGAAGACGGTATGTTACGTTTTACGACCAAAATTACATAATACTGAAGTGGATATCGTGGCGAGGAAAATAAAAAAAAAAAATAATAATCATAATAAATAAATATAAATCTATGAACACGAAGTTGCGTGCGATGTCTTGAACACGTTATTATGATTCAGTTAAATCCCTTATTTTAAAAGAGGCATTAAAACAGACATTACAAAATCATTTATTATTTTTTAAAAAGCAATAATAAAAACATTTTTTTTCTTTTAGATATCAATATAATTATGTAACTAGAATTTTCTTATTATTTTTATTTGTTACCTTGAAACTACTACCTTCGTGAACAAGAAATAATAAAATACCCTAAACCAAAGTGGATATTTAAATCAGACCACACATGTACAACGCTCTAGCTGTATCGATTCCCATTATCCCTATTATATATGTATGCATATAGGTAAGCCCTAGCTAATACATCGCAGTTACCTGAAGTTGTGATTAGTGGGGGTGGGGGGTAATTAGTTTTAAATGGATATATGACGAGAGGTAATCTCGCATTAATCCGTTATATTCGTAAGTCGGGCACAGAAACTGATGAAGTTTTACTTGCTTACAATATTAGGAAACATATTTTTAGTAAATTACAGGTATTTTATTGTTACTAAAAGCGTTATTTCAATTTAAACCAGATCAGTGTTCAATATAAATTAATAATAATACGTTTTTTTTTTTTCAGCTTCACTATCCATCCCGCATATAGTAGGATAGGGGAGCCTAGTGTTAATTTATTTAAAAAAATGATTGGTGTGCTATGAGAAATGCAACTTATTTTGATATATAGGTGCTGTCTTAATGGACTCGATAGATTTGGTATTCCCAAAAGAATTTATTTCCCGTAATCTCAGGTATTGACTTGGAACGGATTCACAAATAGTTGCTTGTACCGTTCCCAATATTCCCCCAGCTATGAGATTGGAAAGACATTGCAATCAGTTTTGACCTCTTATTTACTTATTTTATTTCAAGCTGATGCTTGCTGCTAGAAGAACTAGAACTAGAAGTAGCGTGTAATAATAATTTGACAAGTATAATTAATTTATTTACCTTATGTGTGAAAGTATTAAATAAAATAGAAAAATATAAATATTAGTGTATATTGGAAAAAAAATTGATGTCATTTACAGAGACAAGTATATGTGTACAGAGTAGGCACTAGCGCCACAGACAATAGAAAACATAAATTAATATGAATTTTTCTTCACGCTGTATCCCGCACATAAAAAAGTAGGCATAGGGTACCTAGAAATCTAATGTTAAGTCCTACACTACTATAAATAATTAACATCATGGAAGTCTACACTCCGTTCCCATTAAGAGTGGCGAAGCTCAATGTCATGCCTTGGGTCGTTACCAGAGTGATTTTTTTTTGTGCAAATTAGCGTACATACAAAATTTCATATGCAAATAAGAGAGAAGAAATAAAAATATTAGATATTTCATTACCTCGAGTGGGAATCGAACCCACAACCTGATTATAACAATTTAAATTTAGCCCTGTAGGAGCGAGATTTAGGTGATGTTGCTTATAGCGTTGACGTGACCCGAATATACTGAAGTCACGCTCATACATTTACATAGATAGTTTAATGTACCAGCTCAAGTTGATCAACGATTAGGACAGATCTCTTCAAGTCCGTGCACGTTCAGGGGTCCCGGCGCAGCGGCGTGACGGCTCGTCCCGCTGTCACGCCGTGTCGTAAAAACACCTATAGTATTCAACAGTGGCTCGCACTGCGCTACGTTTCGTTCCGCTTTAAATATAAAAGTCCACGCTTTTAAATTGAAATCGTGCCGGATCACGTTCGTCCGACGCCGCGCGATCGACGGTGGATTTTATTTGTTAATAAAATTTTCTTTACACAGAAATGGCTTCGATTGTTTTCGTGTGAAAATGTTGGAGTTTGGATTGAGAATATTTTTAGACTATTATAATTAAGGGCCTTGGATAAAAAAAAATCAATAATTAGAAAAAAGCTGATCTTCAAACGCTGAACACATTTTCAGGATGAAGCCACCTTTAATGAACCTAAAAGGAGAAGCACTAAGACTTTTAGGTCCATTTAAGAGTACGTCGGCCAAGCAACTTGTCTCTTCCACCTGTGTACTGTTCAACACCTGCAGACCTCCCCAGAATTAGTACCATGTTCTAATTAGTTACCGTCATGCAGCCGCAGCTTCTCTCACGTAGAATACAGATAAATATAATTTAACTTTTGGAAAGAATAAAAGGATTTAAGCAAAGCTGTGTATTTACTATGTGTAACATTGTAGTTTGTGTTTCTCAAATAATGTTAATTAATATAATAATAATAATAATGAAATATATGACAGGCTCATCTATATCTATACTTATAATAAAATAGTAAGAGGGTCGGTGTCTGTTCTTGGAAGATATTTAAAAAAAATGTTATTGGGAACCTTTATTAACGTAATCGAACCCAAAACAATGATTTTTATTTTTTTTGTCTGTTTGTTTGTGCGCTTGTAATCGCTAATCTCAGAATCGGCTTCACCGATTTAGATGCGTTTTCACTATTGGATTTTGCAAAGCTTCCGAAAACAAATAGGTTCCCACTCGGGGGAATTAACTTTTACATATTTATTAATATGTAAAACTTAACAAAAAATTGACGGAAAGTCCGGAACGGAGTGTCTTAACACTGGGCTCTCTCTGTATAGCAATATGCGGGATAGAGCGTGAAGCTGAACGAAAAAAAAAAAAACTATAATGCTTCTAGCTATGAGAACTAAACCATTAATTCCATATACAATGTCTGACCGTATATCACAGTGGTATTATGCGTGAGGAACTGCGATGTTTCAGATTTAGGACAGTCTATCTGGTGGATGCGGCACATAATCTCCGGTGCCCAACGCTTCACTGTACACATTTTCCGCACTGCGTATTTCATAATAAATACGTAAACTACCACTGGGAGAGAGGCTGAGGCTATACGATATATGATACGCAAAGGAAATATTACTAAATGGTGAGTTTTTGGGATCTCCGTGCGGCTTCGCTCGTTTTAGTTTATTGTTATATTATAGCTAAATTATACAGAATCTTTACATAAATTATAGTCTATGTGTTATTCCGCTGTATAAGCTATATTACTTTAAAGTTTCATCCAAATATGTTTAGTAATTTTGCGTGGAATTGGAACAGATATCCATCCTCACAAGTACGATAGGATCACTTTTGGAGCAAAAAAATGTGTTTACACAATTCACACACCTGCCTGCCATGTCTACACTCTTTAAATTTATGTCTACAAATAGGAAATTTCCCCCAAAAAATGAAATTTTTATGTAAAAAAAGTAATTTGTGAGTTTGTTAACTGCTCATATCGTAATATTTCTTCAACAACAATGTCCAGGTGACGGTTTACGAGCGCGACCATAGATTGGCCTGCGCGTGTACTGCCAGGGTGGATACAGGTACTTTTATAATTGTATCTATATTAACATGAGGTCGCCACAAACGGTTGTGGGTTTGGTTCCCTTTCGGGGGACCAGAACCAGAGGGGGAAGGTAACCTTAATATACGAAATATATACATTCCGTATATATTTCGTATATTAAGGTTACCGGTTATAGGTAATATAGTCTTCACGTTAAATATTGGACTTTTCGTAATAATGTATTTTGTTTTATGTATGTGCTTCGAGTTCGTAAAAGATATAAATTTTAAGGGTGGTGATTTCTTTTACGAGAGAACTCCTCTAAGTAATAAAGTTAAATATTTTGCCATTTTATTTTTTACTGAAATAGTTTATTTTTTAACAGGTGAATCCCTAATTATGATGTATTTGAGATTTATATTATCTTTATTTGTATTTATAATTTGTATCTACTTTTCTTACATTTAAATCCAAACAAATCCTAATGAAACCTGGAGCTGGTCGCACATACAGTATATTTCTATTCATGGTTATTATAGTATCGGCTACTACGAGCATATTCGCACCGCCCAATGTCGGAGATAGTATGTGTTGACTGGCGGAACTTAACGCCGCGCTTTGTCTTAAATAACTTCATCCTATACATCTACTTTCCAAACACCATACCATACAAACGTAATGATATAAGGAAAATAATAAAAAATTGTCATTAACTCTTTTTTAAGTAGCATAATAAAAATCACAGAAGTCTTCACAGAATTATGTTCTTTCTAATATTGACGAATCTATAACACCGATATGAATAAAACATGGCGATGCGGTGGAACTAGAATTTAAATAAATATTAAATCCAGAAACACCTCCACCGTAAAATGAGAAAAACGCTTTCTTCACGAGAGCGGCGTAAAAACTGTTTTATATATTTTTATACTTAAAGATTCGCGATTTTTTAAAATAGCATTTAAATACTTACAATATAATTTTTAACAAAAAGAAAAACCGACTTTTAACAACGAACTAAAAAGTGAAAAATAATTTATAATTTTGAAGTCTCACCTTTGAAGCTTTTGAAACGGAATTTCAGCTTTTGAAGCTTCACCTTTCAAATAAAAAAAAAATATCAAAATCGGTTCACCCAGTCAACAGAAGTCAGTCTTCTTACAGAAGTCGGTTAAAAATTGTAGCATATCGGTGTCTATGCATGGAAGATATATAAGAAAAAAAAGTTTTTGACAGCATTTAATAATGTTGAGTTTTTTGCAGGTTCTTCCCAGCATAACTGCCTTCCAAACCGGTGGTAGCTTTTTTGATTATATATTCATTCGATGATTCAAAAGTGCTTATAATAGTCTATTTCAATAAAGGATATTTTAAATTTGAATTTAACTAGCTTCTTAAATGATGTAAAAATTCCAATATAATAATTTTATTATTCTTCAATATAATATTGGCAATGCAGCACAATATTTAGGTATTTCATGCGGAATAACAAAGTACTCGTAGTTTCGACCGCGCCCGTTCTTTAGTTGCTCGAAAAATTTCCAGATAGCCTCGCGGTATAGCTTCCTTCCTTCCTAACGGAGGCTGAGTTACGTGAGCAGATGAACTTTAAACTTAAGAAATAACAATAATAAAAGTGCAAAATAAAATAATATTAGTTATTAAAATGTATTGATAATTATTTTTAACATTTTTTAAGTGTTATTTCATACTTATGAAAAAAAAAAATACTTATTTTAAAAAATTGAAAGCCGCGGGACTTAAACCCGCGTCTCCAGGAAGCCGTCCAAGCGCTTTGACTTATAAGGCATACGTTCTTATCAAGCTACGTCAAATTTCTTCCACGTTTGTTACAATTTTTTATCTTGTAGCCCAAGATCCCAGAGCCGCCAGACCCACGTAATTTTGGACATTTAACAAATGAAATATTTAACATTTTAATATCTTCACCTAACACGTTATGAACACGTTATGCCTCCAGTATTCAATGGAAAATGGGAAACAGAATATTTTCCCTCCACATGTGGGACAACGTGAACCTGAAAAAAAAGAACACTTAACGGAACCAGACAACAAGCATCTAAAATTCGGCCTTTAAAATGTCTGTGTAAAATAAACCATTTCCATATTGTATGCAACAGAATGCGAGTTTTATCCGAGTTCACCTCCCCGCGGCCGGGGGGTCGTTGTTCATCAGATTTTGTACATTCGCAGCCACTAACAGCGTTCCATACGAGAACGAAAACGAGGGCACCATACGAGAGAGAGCGTGGTCCGCTTTGTTCTACGACCGAGAGCCCGCTTTACTATTTATTATCAAAGAATCTGTTTTCTTTTACCAAATATAAATTCGCAATGCGCTGATGTCGGTCGGAATGTAGAGTTTTTGAAATAAAGCCTTATTTGTTCGCGGCCTCTACGCTGCAGTCGCAGCTTAAATGCTTCTCAATTCAATTTGTTTTTGCAATTTTAATGTATTTCTGTTTTCATATTTATATTCATTTGAGGTCAGTGGTGCAAGGGCACAAGTGTGTTATTGTAAACGGGACAGGTTGTGAGTTCGATTCCCTCTCGAGAAACTAAATATTTACGATTTTCACTTTCCTCGCTCTGGTACCGAGGCAAAGGGCGGTGATGAATTCCGCCACTCAACTCGCAATGCGGAGACATGAGGAGGCTGGAGAGATTTTGGAGGAAAAGGGGAAACGTAGTGTCTTAACACTAGGTTTCCTTTGCGTACCCTGCTACCTGCGGAATCCAGTCTCCACTGGAACTCACTCCAGTGAAGCTGGAAGAAAATTGAATCTAAAAATAAATATTAATATTCTTTTTTGTGAATTATTTAATGGTTTCTATAAGCAAATTATAAATTACTTTTTTAATTTTTCATGAAACTCATGGATCCTTTGAGTATTTAATATATTTTCCTCTCCGTGTTGGTCGGGCGGGGAGTCCACTAGAACACTTCCTGCTTCCTGCGATGCAAACGAGAGGGACCTTTAAATATACTCTACAATATGTTTTTATTTAAAAATCACTTTTAAAAGTTAACAGCTTTTTATTAATAAATGTAAACCTAATATTACTGTCACGTTTGGTGGCCTCCGTGGGATATAAATGAACAAAAAAATAAATTTTAGTTGATTCCAACTGTGATAAAAGTTCTTCGTTTTTGTTTGATCCTCACATCATCATGTCAAAGACACCAGATCGTTAAGTCCTAAGATCACGAAATATATTTGTCGCTTCATATAATGGAGTCTGTCCTTTTACACGCATACATACCCTCGGGAAATTTACGTGTCTTGTACGTGACCTTCTCTATTTCTAGTAATATTGACATTGAGTTTTGAAGGTCAACTGAGATCTCCACTTTTCATTCTAAGCTCTTGTTACTTATTCTTAAATAATGGATTACCAAAATATTAATTTTGGTATATAGTTTTTGTATTCTTATATTATTCATTGTCTAGATGTTTCGAGGCCGTCAAGTCGAGAATGGTACAGCGTGTGACTTAAGCGCAAAGGTTGTAAGTTCGATTGCTGTCCGTGGGGATGATTTATTATTTATCGATATTTTCGAAAGTGGGTAACTGAATGTTTAGTGTTAGGTTCCCTCTTATTATATGTATGTAGGTAGGACTTTCTTTTCAAATAACTTATGTATATTAACATTAACATTTTCTTTTCTCTACCAGGGGAAAATAGTATTAAGACTCTCCTTTTCCCATTGTCCGCCGAATTTTCGTAGCATTGCGTGTTGAGTAGCGGAACTCAACGTTACCAGTTCGAAGAAATGAAAATAATAAAAAATAATAATTAATTCCCCCAAATGGGAATCCAACCCACAACTACAACGTTACTGTCCTACTCTGCCTCTCTGCGCCACGACGGCCTATTAAGATTCTTCAAGTAATTTCTTCGCGAACATGAAATATTATTATTTCCATGTTCCGCTATGAGCTCAGCAATGTATCACGGCAGTCCTCGCCTTATCTGCTGTAGCCTGTAGCTTTGCACTGATTTATGTATGTTATTCTCAACTAAACGGAACTCGTACACTATCTTCTTAATAAGTAGAAATATCTTACTTGCTATTATGTATTTATATGACACATATAACAAACCACGAGGCCGTCGTGGCGCAGCGGCACGAGGGTGTGACTGTAACGCGACGGTTGTGGGTTCGATTTCCACTCGAGGAAATGTATATTTATATAAATAAATATAAATAAATGGAAATATAAACTATTTCCATTTGTTCGCTCTGGTGTCGATTGCAAGCGCGGCGTTGAGTTCTGACACGCAATGGTTTCAGAATGCGGCAGAAACTGGGGAACGGAGTGTCTTGGCACTGAGTTCTCTCTGCCTACCCCGCTGTGTGCGGGATACAGCGTGAAGCTAAATTTGTCTGGGGGAAAACAAATTGATAGTACAATAAAAATAATTTGTTTATTAGATATCAGTCGGATAATGAGAACGGAGTGTCTTAATAATAGGTTCCGAGGTTCCTTTTGCATCCTCATGGATTAAAAGTGATGCATAAATGCCCATATTTCTTGATTGTGATGATTAAGAAGCTTGATTTTTATGTGCTACAAAGGATTTTAGACCTAAATATTTGATATTAACTTCACTCCGATACCTTTTTGATGTAAATGGTCTTGACAGATGGACAACAAAGTGAAGGAACAGTTTGTTTAAAGGTTTTTAGGTAAACAAAGAAATAACTAACGTATAATTATTTTAAGAGCTGTTATACTTCGACGAGGATGTCTTATTGACACTACGTACGTTAAGAGTACATACGAAGGTCCATTTCCTGGAGGAGAATGTTTATTTAGTCCCCGCTATGTTTGTCGACGACTGGTCGCTGCAAGTGCATTGTAGAGACTTCTGTTTTCTTTTTACTTTAGTACAGCACTATAAAAATAAATCTATCTAAGAATTTACTTTCACGCTGTATCCCGCATGTAGCAGGGTAGGAAGAGAAACCTTTGTAGTGATCACTCCGCTCTCCATTGTCTGCCCAATGGAGGCATTGCGTGTTCAGTGGCGGGTCTCAATGAAGCGTTTTACCTCGACACCAGAGCGAAGTAATGATAATATTATAATAAATATTTAATTTCTTCGAGTGGGAATCGAACCAAAAACCTGACGCGAGTACAGTCACACGCTTGTTTCCCTGAGCCCCAATTTTCCACACATTTATTGTTGTAATAAATTTAAACATATATTTAAAATACAGATTTTTTGAAGGTAAGATTTATTTTCTTTTCGTCTCTCTTATCAGTATCAGAAATGCAAATTTAAATCGTAATGTTCTTGTATGTGGTGTCCTGGTTTGATAATATAAGAGTATTTCTAAAGAATATGAGTCATCTTTGCTACAAAAGTATATATTATTTTTGTATGGGACACATGCGAAAACGAATATAATTCATTCTTTGAGTCGGAATCGAATACGCAACCGCCACGGACTATCAAGTTTTCTACTTAAAATATGTTATAAGTAAAATTCATTTTCTATATAAATCGAATACCTACAGTTTTTTCTCCATAGTTTTATTATATGGCAAGTGTCACTGCACTCGCCGTCAGTGTCGGTGCCAGACAACTTTTGGCATCCAATCCTAATAAGACGAGCGGACTGATGCTCAGAATGTAGCACTTTGTACGATGAAATTTATTTAAAAATTGGTAACTATTTTATTTATATATCTTCATTTTTCTAGGTTCATGCTGTATCCCGCACACAGCAATTTAGGCACAGGGAACCTAGTGTTAAGACACTCCGTTCCCCATTGTGTGTTCATTGATGGAACTCAAATCCTGCTCTTATCCTCGAGACCAGAGCGAAGAAATGAAAATATTTCAATTCCTTGGGAATCGAACCCACAACCTATCGCGTTTAACCTACTTCACAGTGTAAAACATACAGCGTGAAGTTAACATGTAAAAGTTTTAACATCCAGAAGCTGTGAATAGTTCTGATCTAAAAAACAAAGTGATAAAGTAAGTTTTATGATGTTATAACACGATGATATGCAAGGAACGTGTTACGAGAGTATTTATGACGGCTGGGGGGCTGCCGGCTTGGGGGGAGAGGAGGACAAGGAAGAAGGGGGAGGGCTGGAGCCTTATTAAATTAAATAATAGTGGTGCTTTTCTCGAAGCTCACCCCGATTTATGGCTCGTGTGGGAACTTTGAGGATGACGGATACGACGTAACGCGAGCCACGGGACTTGATGCGGGGATTTATGTCCGTATTAATGCATCAGGCCTGTTCTGGCGCAGGGGCACTAGTGTGTGTTAATGTGACCGTTCGTGGGTTCGATTCCACACTCGAGAAGATTTAATACTTATTAAAATTTGTATTTATATTTCTACGCTCTGGTGTCGAAGCAAAGCGCGGCGTTGAGTTCTGCCACTCAACACGCAATGCCTTCAGAATTCAGTGGAAAATGGGGAACATAGATAACAAACATTATACTAGGTTTCCTTTGCCTATGCTGCTGTGTGCGGGTTACAGCGTGAAGCTGACTTATCAATGCATTAGTTCAGCTAGGAATAGTTTTTATATGCGCGCTATTGTTACTCGCTCTGTTGATCTGCACACAGATTACATTGGCACAGACCCGCCGTTTAACATTCAAAATATTTGGGGGCGTTCATATCTTTTATTTTTGGAGAGTACATATAGTACGATCAACGAGTTTTGACAGCCCTGAAGCTGCAGATGCCTGCGCAGATTTGATTTAAAGATTAGATTTACATTTTATTATTGTCTTCCCGACTGTACATTGCGATAAATAACCAAAAAAATATCGTCAAAGCAGCCACGACTTGCCGACCTTCTTCCTCCTTCCTCCTGGCATTAATCCCGGCTATTGCCAGGGTCTGCCTTCCTACTCAACCTACTCCACTTTGCACGATCTTTTGCGTGGCGCGCAAAGCCACAACTTGCCGACCGTACTGTATTTTCCATCTGAAAACAGTATTAGCAAATAAAAATTCAAAAGCAAACATACGCGAAGGTTCGCTGGTGGCTGGCGGCGCTGAGTGGCGTGCAGTGTGGCGGTCGCAGAACGAAAAAAAAAGTGGGGGCGGCGTCCAGCTCGCTTTGATCAAACACTGTGTACGTACACTCGTACTAACGGAAGATTGTTTTATAATTGCCTTTGATATTTGAGCATTTAAATGTACGGACGGTCTGAACTTACAACGTTGGTGGGTTTTTTAATTTCTATTCTTTTTAACTCTTTCTATTATATAAGTCGACACTGTTATTTGTACATATTGTATATACATTTATAGTATTTCCTTCATTCATTTAGCTTCAGGGTATATCCTGGTTGCAGCAGGGAGCTTAGTGTTAAGCCACTCAGCCCTACAATTTTTGTCAAATTCTGGAGGTATTACGTGTTGAGTGGCCGAACTCAACTTCGCGCGTTGCATCAAGAAATGAACATGAAATATTTCATTTCCTCGAGTAGAAATCGAACCCATAATACCAAGTCAAACGCTTGGCACACCCTGGCTTGAATATTTATAATATTTTCTTGTATATATTGATACTGAGATACTTACCAGCACTACCTAAACATTTATGCACTAAGGTGTACTACTTAATTATTTCCAAGGTTTTCGTAGTATTGTAGCGCTTACTCGAAACCGCACCGATTCTTGTAGAAATCCTTTACATAATGAAAGTACTCGTGCCTTTCGTTCCAATTCTTCAAATCATCATTAATAATTGATTTATTCGTAGAACTGGCTATTCTGTTAGTATTGAAATATTTTTTATTCATCGACGTCATACGTATGCATATTGCAATAAGATCTCTGACTTTTCTCACAAAAAAGAAATTGAAATATGAAAGAAAATTTAAGTCGTAAAATTCTTTTAGAATTCTGGTTTGAAATTTTAAAGTATAGTACAAAATTCAATATGTCTTTCGGTGTAACGATAATGGCAATGATATGCATTGCGGTGCTGGGCGGGTGGTGTAGGGCGGTGCTGGGCGGGCGGTCAGTACCGATGTATTGTTTTAGAAATTCTAAATATGCATGAATATTCGGGACCTATTTCATTGGCTATTGAACTATATATTTCATTGACTATTGGAAATGAGGATGCCTTAGATTTATATTTATGCTTGTGTAATTGATTCGAGGGAGTGCGTGCTTAGTAACTCAACGCCGACTTTTGTCTTGTTGCCAGATCGAGGAAATAAGAAAAATATAGCATTTCCCCCCAGTGGAAACCGAACCCACAACCGTCACGTTTACACTCACACTGTTATCATCTTAAAATCTGAACCATCTTTTTTCATCAAGTAAAAAACGTCGCAACCTTACTTCTTGTCGTATAATAATTGCTGTCTAAACTGTGAAATTCAAACCAGACATTTAATTATCCAGTTATTGTTGGTAACCAGATTTGCAGACAATATTTCAAAGGAAAATTCGCAAAGTGGCTTCCTCGTATCTTAAAGGATAACACAATTAACGGAGTCGGGGTGGCGTTTGGTCCCCAATTAGACGCGGTCGCAACTGAATTATGCTTGGCTTTAAACACTCTTATATTGCATAGTGTTTTTTTATGTTTTAGAGTTTTTTGTTTTTTTTAATATGTGAATTTCTTTCGTAATCTATTTTAAAATTAATTTAATAAAAGAAATATAAAAATCAACAAATATTACGATGAAAAGGAATCTGCAATGAAAAAAACAACCTGTGACCTGCGCAATCCAAAACCATGTTTGCTCAATACAGTATGCAAAATTTATTAAATAAATTGCATATTAATTCAGGCTATAAAAATACGAATGTGTACACACTTAGTTCCCCCCTTTTGGCCAAACTTTTGAGGCATTGCGTGTTGAATGACGGATATCGACGACACAGTTAATATGAATTTTATTGATTGAGATAAGTTTAATTGAATACTAAAGTGGAGATAAACATCTGAGCCCTCTTTTAAACTAGCTAGGTGGCAGGTAACGTAAAAGGTAAAGTAAGGTAACCTTCAAATAAAACGTTCCCTCAGTCCGTCCCTCACATACATATTACAGGAGACGCCCAAATGTAAGCGACAATGTTTGTTCACCGCCGCTTTAGAATTCCAGCTTCTTCTTTGAACTGACTCGAATTGCCTTCTTTTGACTTCAAACGATATCTGCTTGAACCATCTTATATGACGTTTTGTAATTTCACACGTTTTTTTTTACTTAAAATAACGGATATTTTCTATGTTAATCTTAATACTGTTTTTAGTTGAAAATAATTTGCAAAATAAACATGTCTTTACAAAAAAAAAATAGAGTTTCGTCAATCAACAGGCAATGCCTCCAGAATTCGGCTATTCAGAAATGGGGAACGAAAGTGTCTTAATGGGATTGGAGTGTCTTAACATTGGGTTCCCAGGGTTCCTCTAGTTACCCAGTTATTTGCGAGGTACAGCATAAAGTTAAAAATAATAAAAATCCTTTTGAACATGTCATCTAATTTAAAGGACCCGCGCGTAGGAGTATTTGTTCCTCCTACTCAACGACCTTTAGTAGGTACCTGCGCTTTAATATACGTATTATACAAGAATCGCTTAATTTTTTTCGTCCTAAATAAAATGTATTTTATAAGAGGAATGATTTTATAAATGCACGGTACGTTAAAGATATTTTATTACGAACATTTTATTTAACGACGTTGCCTTTCATTAAATACTAATGTTATATAAATATTTTATAAGAAAATACAAAAGGTAGTTAGTTGTTTGGGATGAAAGTCAAAATAATTTATCAGCTTCACATTGTATACCGCAACCTAGTGTTAAGACACTCCGTTCCCCGTTTTACGCCGACTTCTGGGTCCGTGTTGAGTGCCGGAAGTCAACACCGCGCTTTGCCTCGACACCAGAGCGAAGAAATGAAAATACTAAATATTTCATATTCTCGAATGGAAATCGAACCCATAACCAGTTGCGTGTACAGTGCCACACTTGTACCGCTGCGCCACGACTGGCTCCAATATAAATGATGATGATAGCTATATGAATATTTCATAAGAAAATACAAAAGGTAGTTGTTTAAGATGGGATTTGAAATAATTTATACATTAAAATAATAATCTTTAATATTCATATTACCATAATATAGAATGTGGTGAAAGGGAAACTCGTGATGGAGTAATTAATTCAGTAGACATAGTAAGTTCTGGGTGTTCTGGGTGTTACGGGTCGACGGACGAGAACTACTTTGATTTAGTTAGATGGGATTATGGGGGGTGAGCTCCTCGCATATCGCGATGTGATCGTCTTACTTACTTAAAGATAGTATTATAGCAAATTTACCGTGAAAATATTGTAGAAAGATGATGAAATTGAGAAGAAATTAGATAAGGTTTCTTTTGAATTGTTATAATCAAATACTTTTTTTTTCTGCTTCAGGTTTCTCGCATATAGAAGGGTAAGCAAAGGGAACCTAGTGCTAAGATACTCCGTTCCCCACTTTTAAAGTTTTCAAAGTATTGCGTGTTGAGTGTTGGAACTTAAAGCCGAATTTTGCCTCGACATAACAGCGAAAAAATGTAAATATTAAATATTTCATTTTATCGAGTGGGGATCGAACCCAAAACCAGCCCCCTTTACACACTGTGTTCCTGCTCCATGACTGGCCTCACTCTCATATATTATTATGTTTATTAATTATCTCATTAATTCTAAAACTAAATCTATCCGTTTTATCTTCACTTCGAACTACACGCTAGTATGAAGTTCACTCGATAATGAGACGTTTCCTCGTTCAGCTCGTTACATTACGTCGAGAACAAGGCGGGTGTTGATGTGGATAGCGGAAGTCAGGTATTATTGCTATATTTAACATCTCGGAGCACAGGCGCAAGGAAATGGATGTATACTACGAGTCCTTACAACGATATAATATGCTCATAGGTTATTTTAAACTTTATTAATGTTGTATAATGAACATATAAAAAATATGAAATTAGATTTAGATTATATATAGAATTTAGATTATTTAGTGAGCAACCGAGTGTCTTAACACTAAGTTTCCTCGGCCTACCCTTTTGTGTGCGAGATACAGCGTGAAGACTTTTTTATAAGTAAGCAATTTGGAATATTTTAAAATTACCAGTCATGTTCTGTTATACGAAAAGCTATGTGAAAAAATTATCACATAATTCTATCTATCGAAATGTCCTCTAACTTGGGGATCTCAGTGAGTTTCGAGGTATAAAATGTAGAGTCCATCGTCGTCTTCATCAGGGGTGGCGGCCCGGAGCCAGGACGTGGCAGTCAGCGTTCCTGTTCCTTACGAGTACTTGAAAGAGGATAAAAGTTTATTCTACACTAAACCTCTTTATCGCTACAGCGTTTAATATCCGATGCGACATTACACGAACGACCTCGCTCCACTCTCTAACTACTAGTACTGTGCTTGGATGTAAAGAAGTCACATGTGAATGTGAAATAAAGTCAATAAACTACATGTTAATGTTGATTTCTTTTATGGTTGATTTTTTGAATGACGAAATGAAAATATTAAATAGTTATTATAATTTCCTCGAGTGGGAATCGAACCCACGAGCTGTCGCATTTACAGGCACACGCTTGTGCCCATGCGCTCACAATCATTAAATATTACAAAATATTACGAACTAAACTATATAATCAGTTATTTCAGGTTCATTACCACATCACGTATGATCTCACAGTGGTCCTCGTGTCCTCGCTTAGTTGGATTTCCATTCAAATCAAATTCCCCCATTATAAGTTACCGGCCGAGATAGCAACTGGACGTTGTGCCCATTGAAAAGTAATATACATACATCGACGGCTGATTGAATTAACAGACCGCCACCGCGCACTAAGGCAAATTATTTTAATTATTCACATAATGTTTATCCGACCTTTTTCAGATAGGAAAATAAATAATATGTTTTGTTTACCTTTACATTGTATCACGCCCGACCACGCCACTCAGTGTCACGACACTTCGTTCTCGATAAAACACTTCTGTTCCCATTTTTCCGCCGAATTTTGCAGGCAATTCGTCTTTAGTAGTAGAACTCGTTACCAGAGCGAGGAAAACTTAATATAATAATTCGTCGAGTGGGAATCGAACCCACGATCTGTCATGTTTAAAGGTAGTGATAGGTACTATTATTATTTACTTTCTACTGAATTTGAGACATTAGCGTTTTTAATTGAAAGGCCTGAAACTAAAACCTTCATAATACTTAATTGGTCTAACTAGACTAGACCAAACTAGAATATCTTAAATAAATCCATTTTCCAAGTATCAGTCGACATCACAACCATCACGAGTGAGTTAGTACAGTCAGAAAATACCCAAATACGTAAAAATAAAAACATTAAATATATTATTTTTAATTAAAATGTTGTATTTAGCTATTAAGCTTTTTTAGCTTTTAAGCTTTTTATAACTGAATCAGCTTCTGACTTCTAATTAGTTCATTCAAGCGTCGCGTCGCATGTTTAACTTAAATATTCCGGAGCACTACGCTACGTTCTATTTAGTTGGTAAATACTGGACTTCCTCATGTGGGACCGCAACAGACGAACTACTTCGAGTTTGGTTTTAGTCAAACTATTCAATTGACAGAGATATCAGCATATTTGGAGAGTTTGTCGATTTCACACGTCTATGGAGGATTTGGTTATACCGGTGAGAAGTTTGGAAGGACTTTAATTAATGTAGGGAATAAGATCCAAAGAATAATAATAAGCGTGTAGGGGAAACCGAGGCCGTCGTTTCGCAGCGGCACAAGCAACGCACAACGCAACGGTTGTGGATTCGATCGATACCCACTGAAGAAAAGTACGTTAAAGTATCCCATGTTAGTTCTTGTCCCGACATTCCTGTCAAGTTTCTCCCATAAAAGTTGAATTGGACTTAGGTCAGGGTTCTGAAGTGACCAATTTATATCAACGTTCTTTCCATGTTTTCTAATACGTTTTCTAATACGTAATACATAAAATTGTCATGCGCAAAATATTTTAAAATAGAATGAAGCTCAATTGTCATTTATAATCTGCTAACGAAAATAAACATCAAACAAAAGAAATCTGTCTACTAATGGAAGATTATCGAATTACAAATATGAAAAAAGTACGGCAGTCAACCATCATAGGATAAAATAGAGACAAAATCCAAATTCGCTTTTACTTAGTAGAATATGTAATGTAAACTAGTATATGTAATTTCCATGTTATACTTTACCCTAAAAAAAAAAACATTTTGATTTTGAAATTCCACATCAACAATTGAATAGAGCTTTAAGCTCGCACCTCTTGACAACCTTTGAAACGCGCTAACCAATTCAGCTATACGTTTTTGATTTATTCGAATCCAATGAAAAATTAAAATATCCTTTAATTCTCTATTACAGCATATGAAATATTTTGTAGCTGCAGAATAATTTAAATAATTTTAAAATGTTAATCCATACTTAAGAATTAAAAAATATTTTTTAGAAAACATAAACATTTGAACGTAGAGAGATTTGAATCTGCACCTCTTAGAAACCGACCAAGTGCTCTACTAAGCCATACGTTCGACAATCGAACTTACTTACAGCTATAGAATAATTAGGAAGTTACATACATTTGATATGTTTAAATATAATTATAATAATTTCTCAATTAATCAAAGTTAGACAAGACTCGAGTCAAAGTTAAACGATGTAAACTATCATAATAGTGTTATTATTTCCAAAGACTTAGTTCAACTGGAGACTTCGTCTTAAAATTAAGCACAAAGCCGACACTTCACTGAGGCTTGAGGCCGAATTCGACCTCATAACTCACTTGTTAACTATGTATAAATATGAGGCCGAAAAGACCTCAATCCTGAAAGTTCTCAAAAATTCATTATGGTACCTCCCACAGTCAACGTGTTAACTAAATGTAACTTAGCGGGCTTTAGTATGACACAAGTCCACATAGAATATGAAAATAATGAAAATTTAATTAAAATCCTCCCGCGGAGAGCGACTAACTGTCTCTTTGTCATGTACAATACTGAATTAGTTCGCGTTCAGATGAAATATCCGCTTTAACTAAATCACTCTCTAATATTAAAGCGTAATTTGAACCATTGTTTCCTTTTCACGTTTATTAAGTCTTGAAGACAATGATGCCTTACTTAAAAGATTCCCTTAGGTAGTATCTAGATACGAATACGTTAAAGGCTCTTAACAGACAGATGGACAACAAAGTGATCTATGAGGGTTCCTATTTTCCTTAAAAGGTACGGCACCCTTTTAGGGTTTTGTAGGGTTCTGTTAGGTTTTAGGGCATCTGAAATTAAATCAGAGTCAGCAGAGCAAACCTAGTGTTAAGACACTCCGTTCCCCAGTTCCCGCCGAAATATCGAAGCATTACGTGTTGAGTGTGTGTGTTGAGTCCCAAGAAAAAAACAAAAAAAGTAATAATGCCTGCCATTATATTTAAAGAATAAATGACATTCGAGCTATTATTTCTTATTCAAGCCGCAGTTATGAAAACGCGGGACATTTTAAAACCACGATCAGCGTTTTAAGTTAAAAGAGCTGCAAAGTGCACGAAGCTTGCAGCTCTAGTTGCTCTGTTTTTTTATCAAGTTGTTCACGTCGACGAGCTGAGAAAGGAGTAGAGCATAAATCCTCCTGACGTGGGAGGGATGGAGGGCGTCTATTAAATTGAGTAATTTGGAAAATCTGGTGTTTCCAGCTGCACCTGTAGCTATTTATCCTTGCAAGATACACTTTCATATATATATATGAAGATATTATATATTTATTTCAAGTATGAAGGTTGATACAAGTTTAGTCCCGAGGTCTAAGCTAAGCATTGTATTTGAGATAAGCTTTGCATAGACTAAGTGTATGTATAACATCATTTGCTTGGATTTAAAAAAAAAATTAAAAAAATGTACGTATAATACAGTTACATCGTACGTACGTATAATAAATACAGTTGTCGGTAGGCCCTTGTGGCTCAGCGTGACAAGGGTGTGACTGTAAGGTGACGGTTATGGGTTCAATCTCCACTAGTGGGAATGAACCCATAACCGTCAATAGTATATGTTAATATTTTCATTTCTTTGCTTTGGCACCATGGCAAAAACCCGACGTTGTTTTCCACCTGAAAAAGTGGGCAACGGAGTGTCCTGACACTATGTTCCTTTTGGATACGGGAAATAAGCGGGATACAGCGTGAATCTGTATTTTATTTTATTTTAAAAAGAAACATACTTACTCGTGTTGACTCTATAACATGTTTTATTTATCGCTTCAAATCTCATTTCAAATACGCTATTCCGATAGTGTAAAGTACATCGACGTCGCGAAATGTCGAAAAATATTTGACGTAAAACTCAATGAGTGTGAAGCTGGTTTATTATCGTCACAAAGGATTTATCAAGGAAAGTAATTTGGTGTAAAATCTCCGTCCAACGTCGGCACGGCGCCAGGGTCCGCCGCCCGCCAGGGAAATATCCGGTCCCTCACGTCTCTCAACGGCATTTTGGCGCTTAACTACGTTAGTTACGGCGTTTAATCTCGTTAAGGCTTGTTGTCGATTAATTAGATTATCGTAATAATATATGGACTCACTCTGGAAGTCTAACCACCGATGGCTTGGAGCCCTGTCAGCCCACCCTCGGAAGAGTGTGTTTGTTGTTTTTTATATTTTTTTATAACAATTTATGTTTAAAAATGTAAAATTTATTTCTCTCATGTAATAAAAGTATATATTGTTTAATTTAGGCTTAGCGCGCACTGGTGACTTTTGTCACGGTGACAATAAACTTTTTGTCACTGACATATCACCATAATTTTCGCCACTGCGCGCACTTGCGATGACAGTGACGAAATTTTTTACATTTGATAAAATGGATCTCGAAGAGATGGTTGTCTGTGCACTTATATTAAGAAATAGAAAAAAAAGCAAATGTAGAAAATATTGGCTTTCAACTTTTCATTTGTCATAGAGCAATGGCCTCAACTCAATTTCGTCAATCAGTATTGTCATTGTCTATTTCATCTTCATGAAAACACAAGTTTTGCGTTGGTGATGAACTTGACGCAATTCTTGAAATAAACATTCTGTGCTGCAATGCAACATGCTGCTGTTTCATGTTTATGCGGAAGACGACTAGTATGGAAACCGCAAGGGGGAGGTGACATTTAGTTGCTAATGCGCGCACGGGCATACAAATCTATGGACGCGGTGACAGTTGCGTCACCGACGTGTTGCCGGCCTCCGCGGACAAAAAGTCACCCAATTGTCACGTATCCAAATGCGCGCACCTTCATTTAGTGTAATGTACACGGTGACAGTCACGCAACAGTCACGGTGACAAAAATCACTAGTGCGCGCTATACCTTAGTGTACAAAACAAAAGGTCCAACTAAAGTAAACAAGTCAATAGGCTCGTTGTAGGTCGTTAAAAGTTCCGAGCTCTAAGAGAGCCGTGGCCGAGATACCGACTGTCGTAAATTCCGTCCTCGAGCGAATACTCGCTTCGCTCACTCGATTACCTCCTTAGCGGTCAGCGTGGAGTCAGACATAACTTCGTAGTACTTGTGTCACTAAATTACTACTTCATTAGATTACAATGAGTAATGAGGCCGGCGTAGAGGCACAAATGACTATAAACGCGACTGGTTGTGGGTTCGATCCTCACTCCAGAAATGAAATATTTATTTACATTATTAATTTTTTCCATTCCTTCGCTTTTTCTTCTGGTGTCGAGGCAAAGAGCGGCGTAGAGTTCCGCTATTCAACGCGCAATGCCTCATGAATTCAGCGGAAAGTGGGGATCGGAGTGTCTTAACACTAGGTTCCCTCTCCTGCCTCTACTGTGTGCGGGATACAGCGTGAAGCTAATTTAATTTTCATTAGATTACAATGTCACTATGTCACTAATTACGTTATTATTGTTAGTTCACATTATAGTTTGAAGTATTACTTAATTATATGTCATGAATGTAGTATTTGTTAAACTAATTAAGCAGACTCAACCTATTGTATGTAGAAAAAAAATTTTTTTCATCCATCGTTTTGGAGTCCCTTTAAGTTTTTCCATACAATGTCCGTTCCGTTGTTGGTACATATTTTAGACTCTGTGATAGAAATTGATTATTGTAAAAGATTTGCTTAGTTCTAAAACAACTTATTGGAAGGCATAATATCCCTTAAAATTTTGCTTATTACTTATATTTTTTTTAGTTTCACGCTGTATCACGTATATAGCAAGGTTGGCAAAAGAAATCTAGAAACCTAGTGTTAAGACTTCCATTGCTTACTACTATTATAGTAATATATCATATATTATATAACACAAAAGAATTTTCCTTGTATCTAATATTATTTTAGCGCAGTTTCTGTTTGTTGTTTGTTAAACTTTTATCCTTCTTCTGCCACTAACAGTTCTAAACTGCTTGTAAAACTTTGTTAAGACAAAACATTTGGAACTTGCAACGAAAGTTCTCTAAACTTAACACCAGTTTTTACATTTTATGAAACTTAACATTCCTTCATTAATACTATAATGAAGGAATTCATAAAGGAAAGAAGCTCCTCGTTTTGATGAACTGCGTTTAATAATACATAAGTAATTGTGAATATGTGCAAATAGCTACCTTATAAATTATTATTTATTGAAATAAAACTAATTAGGCTCTTGTGGCGCAGTGGTAAAAGCCTGTGACTGTAAACGTGACGGTTGCGGGTTAGATTCCCATTCGAGAAATATTTAAAAGAAATATTTAAGTGATGATGTATTAAATTAAAGTCACTAATGGCGGATTAAAGCTGCTTTTGGATATTTTTGTACAATTTTATAAAAACTATCAAGATAAAAAAGTGTTTTTTATTATTTTTTTATACTCACTAAAAATAATTTAGTATACACAAATTGACAGCGACTAGTACCAGCACACGCATCGTTCAAAGCCTATGTTTCGGTCGGATGCAGGCGACCTACTAACACTACTGACATGACGAGATTGTACTGACGTGTACTGACGCGCTGTCAAACACTGTGCTTTACCCTCGATGCCGTCAAACGAGCCAAGCCAGCCTTTATTATGAGAGAGTGAAAAATTTATGTACTCGTTCGTTATATATTTTTAATTTTTGTCTAAAAATGTTTGTAGCTCTTGTTATATGTATGCATTTCAATAAAATTTAAGGAATAACTTATGGCTAAATTTTATACAGGCACCTAAATTTTTTTTATTTTTTTTCTGTCTAATATACTTCTTCTGAGAAATATGACCGTATTCTTCACAAAAAAATACTTTATTAAATTATTATTTATGACTTGATTTGATAAGCATATTTTGTAAGCCTTACAAAATTAGTTTGTTGTTTTTTTTATTTACTAATTTTAATTAATTAAGTTAATATACATTACTATGTTAAATTCCATTTTTTTAATATAATTTATTTAACATTTTCTACGATATTCCCAAACACCCTGTAACTGTAAGTAGCGTAGCTATTTAAGTAATAGCGGCGCGGGCGTTGCTCCCGTTGGCAACCGCGGCTGGCACACTGAGACTCTTCCGCAAACATTACCATAATATCGACATTATCAGTACAAATACACACACTTATGTTACGTAATATTTTTAGAGTTCCGTATAACAAAAGGTAACGGAACCCTTATACGATCATTTTGTTGTCCGTCTGTCAAAACCATTTGTCTCGAGATATATAAGAAATCAAGCTTCTAAATCAACACAATTAAAAGATACGAGCATTTAAGCCTTAATTTTGTTGCATTTTTTATAAGGTTAGCCCCATAATCAAAGTTTAAATCACGCTACGTTCAAATTTTTATACCGTTTCTAAAAGCAACTCATGGATCGCTAATAATGTATGAAATTTAAAAAAATCAGCTTCACGTTGTATCCCGCACACAGCAGAGTAGGCAGAAGAAACCTAGTGTTAAGATACTCCGTTCCCCACATTGTGCCGATTTCTGGATGCATTGCGTATTGAGTGGAGTGTGGAGTGGAAAATGAAATTACCCCATTTTATAAACCAACACAATATTAGCAAAGAAATCGACGAGTAGGTTGTAATCTAATGAGCACATACAAAAGATAATATAAGTCAAATAACATAATATTTCTATCTTTATTTTATTATGTAAAAATTATATTATAGAGCACATACTCATATGTAAGTATAACATGTACCAAGCAACACACAAGACACCCCCCGGATCTATCTCTATCAGTCTTGTCATTTTAAAATCCCCACACCCTGGCTATCAATTCCCGTCCCCCGGATAAAGGCAGATAATATATTCGCGGGTCATTTCTCAAGGCGATGCTGTCCGATGGAGCGCCCGCGGGCTGCGCCTTCGCCGGCGCCATCAATCTTGTTAAACGACGGATCGGGTAGTGGTGACTAGTTTAACAAATTTTTATATGAAATTCAACTTAGATATTTTTGAAATTTTATATGTTAATATATATTTATATGTGAACTAAGGCGATATCGAGGCACAGCGCGACGTTAAGTTCCGCCACTCAACACGCAATTTCTATAGAATTTGGCGTAAAATGGAGAACGGAGTATCTTAACACTAGGTTCCTCAGCTATGTGTCTGCCTTCCGTGCTGTGAGCCTGAACAGCGTGAAGCTATGTAGATCTTTTCTAAGTGTGGAATACTTTAAAAATGTTAAAAACATACTTTTAGGTGAAACTGTAGGTTACTCAAATATTTCACACTCTAAAAGCCTTCAAAATTGTTAAAAGATTAATATTTGTACTAAGAATTTCTAAATTTCAATAATGCTAATGCAATAACACAAAATTTATGTTAATATATGTGTAACTTAATGAATCGCCTGTCGCTCTCTCTCCGCCCTCTTCCTCCACCCGCGTCCTCCGCTCTGATTGAGTTTACTTACAATTGCTCATCAGTTCCAAGTTCATCTCCAGGCTCGTCCGCGGCGACAGGCGCAACCACGGCACATTACCAGGAGAAATACTTTAATCAGAGGAATTGTTTAAACTTCTTACAATATTTTGATAGATTTGTAACAATTTTTATATTTTTTACTAATTATATCCGTAGATTTTTTTTATTTATTAAGATAAGGCATAGGCAACTTAGTCCTAAGACTATTCGATCCCCACTTTCATTGCTATTGCGGATTGAGTGGCGGAACTCAACCCCGCATTTTTTCTGCGGGATGCGGGATACAGCGAGAAGTTGAAAAAAAATATAATACCCTAAGAACGTCGGACCTTAACGCCGTCCAAGGATATTCTAAAATTCTCTCCTTTTCTTACAGAAGTCGGTTAAAAAAGTGAGATATTTATACAAAAGTGTGTAAGATTTTTTGCAAGATGCAGTGTTACTTGGTTGCCTAGTTTTTATTATAAATTAAGGGGGAAACAAGTAGGTCAGGTTCTATTTATAGCGCCCCTTTATTAACATGTTGATGTTATGTATTCAGAACATTTTATATTACAAGAGTATATATTATTTAAAGATTTTAAAAACATCATATAACTAGAGGCTAGGCCTATTTTCATTTTCTTCGCTCTGGTGTCGAGGCAAAGCAAATCTGAAGGAAAATGGGGTGGAGTGTTTTAACACTAGGCTTCGTCTGCCTATTTTGCTATAAGCGGGATAAAGTCGGTTGAGAAAAAATTAAAATTGAGTTTTTTTTTCTCGCTAGACTTAACACATTCCGTTTGATTCCGCCATTTCATAGTGTGAGTGTTTTTACACTACGTTCTCTTTATCTACTAAGCAAGATAAAGTGTAATACTAAAAAAAAAATATTTCTTAAATAACTCGACATTCCAGCACTACCAGCACCAGGTTCCATAACAAAAATTCACCTCAACTAGTGTAGTATTCCAGTCAGATTTGTTCTCAGAGGTGCGCTAAATAAAGTAGGTCACCCAAATATTTCCCAGCGCTCAGACAATGCTCTGCATGAGTAAGCACTTGTAGACGAG
>JAEBDU010011836.1:0-32897 GCA_016802625.1 Heliconius numata
TTTAACTGAATTCTAGTAACAAAAATTATAGCTCTACAGTTATTTGTTTCTTGGTAAATAACAAACTGTGTAAAATATAAAGAATTTTTAGTTGGTACGAAAGAAATTAAAGTTAAAAATGGTAATTTAATTTATAACAGTATATAAAGAGGCTATTTTATGTATAGCTTAATTATTAGAAAATTTTTCTTTTAACGTAGCGGGACTTTAATCCATGTCACTTGGAAACCGTCCAAGCGTTGACCATTAAAATCAGCTTCATCCTGTATCCCGCACACAGCAGGGTAGGAAGAGGGAACCTAGTGTTAAGACACTCCGTTCGCCACTTTCTGCCGAATTCTGGAGGCATTGCGTGTTGTGTGGCATAACTCAACGCCGCGCTTTGCCTCGACACCAGAGCGAAGAAATGGAAATATAAACGTAAATAGATATTTCACTTCCTCGAGTGGGGATCGAACCCACAACCGTCGCGTTACAGTCACACCCTTGTGCCGCTGAGCTACGACGGCCTCGACGACGATTAGATATTTAATTAAAAACATAATGAACTGTCGGCTATTGTTTGGTATCAGATAAAGATTTACCAAATTGTATTTTCGAATATATTATAGCAATCCCTGGTTACATTTTTATTATAATTTACAGAGAATATTACTATATTTTACTTTTCGAAAACAACAGTATCTATAAACAAAAATACATAATTAAAATGTAATCATTGCCCCGGACCGGAATAGAAGCTGTAACCACCACTTACAATCAAATACTTCCCTACTAAATAATATTACTAAATAATACTTAGTATTTTTATTACCATTGTAACGATTGTATATATAACAATCATAAAATACTTTGTTGCAGGTTCAAAGCCCCCTCCTTCGAAGGCGACATGAGCTCAGACGCCATTATCGACGCCGATACAGGTGCAACGGTTCTATTTGATTGCCGTGTTTCCTCCTTGAGAGATAAAACGGTTGGTGTTCAATAAATTAATAGTTCTGTTTTATAGCTCTGTAATGCTTTTAAATAAGATATAGATTTTATTGTAAGATTGTAAGGATGGTAGATGGAAAGCGCGGTGTTGAGTTACGGTATGAAAGAAGGAAGGTGACCAGTGTGCTTCAGAAAATACATCCTAAGTAATTTCGGCTTCTATAAAAAACTGTATTAAAATACAACTATAAGAATAAAATAATGTATAGATGAAATAAATAGTATTAAATATCTTTATTTGAATATACTTTTATTAAATTAGTGAATCAATTTATAATTATTATCGTGTCGTTTTAAGTATTTTACGCGAAACACGAGAAAATTATATCTAATATTCTGCCACTTTACATTTATATACATTTGTATATAAAATCAAACTAAAATAGTGTAGTTAAATAGCAAAATTGTATATAAAAGACAAAAAAAAAGATAAAAAATATTTCACTTAAATTAAATACATCTAAATTCTAAGTTAATAATAAATTATTTTCCTAAAACAATTTCATTATTTGTTGTCAGACGAGCCTTTACATAAGTAATTAATTTAGACTAACAAAAGCTAAACAGTAACTTAATTATTTTATTCTTGGGGCCATTCGTGGCGTTGGGGCATAAAGTGTGATGTAAACGAGACTGGTTGTGGGTTCGATACCCAGTTGAGAAAATAAAATTTTTATTTTAATTTATGCTTCCATTTCTTTGCTCTGTGTGTTTGGCGAGGCAAAGCGCGGCGTTTAGTTCCACCACTCAATACGCCACACTTCTAGAATTCGGGAAATGTGAGGAATGGTTTGTCGTAACACTAGGTTCCCTCTGCCTACCCTGCTGTGTGCAGGAGACAGCGTGAAGCTAATTTGAATTTGATTTTTTTTTTTATTCTTGTTGGTTGAATAGTGGTAAATATAAATAACTGGCTTTTACCTGCGGCTCCAACTCCGTGGTCAAATATTTCTATCCTTTTCTGAGATTATTTTTCGTTCCTTCGTTCCGAACGTGCCAATCGAGCACTCAACACTTCTCTAAAGTCACGTGATTTGGAGCACACACGAAGGAGGTTATTAAAAAAACCGACTTCAAATTTAAACAGTAAATCAAAAAAATAGATTTATTTAACATAAAGTAAAATGTACTTTGATTTAATTAAACAAAAATAATTATATAAACATTTTATAATTTTAAATGATTAATCGTGTATATTTATTTTATGTTTTAAAAATTTTGAAAACTCGACGTTTCGAACACTTTGCAGTAGTCTGTGGTCAGTTGTCATTATTATTATATCAAACTACCGCCAAGAATTTCTTAATTGCCTCGCGTAATGGCCTGGCTTGGAGATTTAGCTGACAGTATCTTACACTCTGGTATGGTGGGTTTCAGACATCAAAGATCGGTCGGAAGAAAACCGGTGTCAAGCTAATGATAATTTGGTGAAAGAATGACGTAATAGCATTATTTTTAAAATAAGTTTTTTAAATTGTATGTCATGTAAATAAAAAAGTACTAATAAGTTATTGTTGCTCCAAATAAGCTTTAAGAAAAAAGAAACCTGTTTTCTTATCTTATCTTATCTTATCTTATATTAATACTCTAAATAAGATCCATCTTATATTAAACATTTTGAGTAACTTTACTAAGACGCGTGGTTATAACTTAATATCTGTTCTATATTAGGTTTCATGGATCCGAGTATCTGATGATGAAAACTTAGAACTACTAACTGTGGACCTGGAAACACATACAGCTGACTCAAGGTAGGTTAGAAGTTTAAATTAACATTTATATGGGAGTAGAAGGTAATTCATCTCTTCTTCTAGAGTTATATATTAAATTTGGTATAGAGAATGTTGCCTTCAGCTTATTTACTCATAAGTACTACTGATTCAACAATATAATTAAAAGAAAAATTATTTTATATAGTACTAGTGGACCCGAACGCGGCTACGCCCGCTTGTACTATAAGAATATTTATTAAATATATTTATGAAATTATTTTCAGTTTTCAATAGAGAGATGCGTTAAGCAAGCTCATTTCGGGCGACGTTTTCTAATAACAATCTTTGCAAATCGTTGCTTAGCAACCACGGTTGTTATTAACATGGCGGAATAAATTGCATGTCAAATTAATAAGTATTTTAATATATTGGTATATATCGAAAATATTATAAATATCAGAAAAAAAAGTATCCTATGTTCATCCCGAGATCCTCAAGTATCTCTATATGAGTATTTTATCACAATTAAATTAGCGGTTTGGCCCTGATTGCGTAAAAGACAGACAGACAGACAGAGTTACTTTCGAATTTATAAGTATTTTTAGCCCTATTTTCTCTTAAATTCAAACTTCATACTACAAAATACCTAACATACCATTATCTCCTCAGGTACAAAGTCGACGTAGCAGGTGAAACTTGGAAGCTTACTTTGTCTGACGCCAAAGTGCAGGACTCCGGTATATATTGCTGTCACGTGTCCACCCACCCGCCTATGCTGAGGCGGTTCCAGCTGGTAGTACATCGTAAGTACTCTTATAGCTAATAGTGTATTTTAAGACATTTTTATAGTATTTTATTCCCATTAATATACTTCAGTTTCTAACACAAGCATGTCTTAACAAAAGGTTCCAAGGGTCCTTTTACCTTCCCTGATATGAAGCTTTAAAGTATTTCACAGTTAGGAAATAATTGATTAAAAATAATTATTTTTGGCTTCACGCTGCGCATATAGACAATAAAATAACTATATTAGGACACTGCGTACGTCCGTCCGTCTGTTAATTTAATTCCTCCAGTGGTAATCGAACTCACAGCCTTTGCGTTTACAGTCAGGTGCTGTGCCGCTACGCCGCAACGACTATAAATTAAATTTCCTCAAGAATTTAGCGACAATTTCGGAACGGAGTGTTAATTTAAAAAAAAGCGTATACACACTAGGTTCCCAGGTTCCCACTTCATACCATGCTTAAGATACAGTGTGAAGCTAAACAAAACAAAACAAAACAAACAATTTAATTTCTCTTAAAACAAAAACAATAAAAAAAACTCATAAAAGTCATTGTTTCAGCGCCCGAAATAAAAATGAGCAAAGAGGCTTTCCTCGAGAGCGGCGAGACTCTGTCACTGAAGTGTGCGATATTACATTTGAGTGTAAAGGAAATTATACCTTTACTCCATTGGTATAAAGGCAATAATAGCACGCCACTGGACGAGGCAAGAGGTGGCGTTCTCATAGAAACTGACCTATTGACTCTTACTAGTCATCTTCAGGTAAGCTTCTTTTATATTTTATTGTAAATTTATTATCACTTAAAGGTGATGTTTGCGGGTTCAATTCACGGTTGGGGTAATTAATATTGTTATTTTTAAGGTTTAAAAAGAAAAAATCGAAACTACGGCGTTAAGTTCCGCCTATTCAATGTGGTTACGGTTTGAAAACGGAGAACGGAATGTTTCTATATTAGATTTTCTCTGCCATTGCTATATCAAAGAGACAGAAATGCATAATAAAGTCTATTTAAATATCATATTTGATATGTAAGGTTAAACATGATAAAATGAAAAGATATGACGAGCTTTTCGCCCTCAAGCTTTTGCTCGCTTTCTAGCTTTAAACTGAAAAATTGCTTGCAACGACTCTATTTACCTACTAATAAGTTTTACATGAAAAATATGAGGCCATAAGTGTGTGACTGTAGACGCGACTGGTTGTAGGTTCGATCCCCACTCGAGGAAATTAAATATTTATTTAAAGTTATATTTCCATTTCTTCTTGTTCAATTAAAAAGAAAACCTTCCATAGCTTTATTCCATGGCCAAGGAAAGACTGTTATACGAGTATAGCCATTAATAAAATTCAAGTCTAATTACTTTTCCAATTCATTAAGAGAACAATCTTATCTTCCCTAACAAAAGTTATCTTTACATTCATTTCTAATGTATTCTGAGTCGTTATACTTAAAAAGTGAAGTGATTTTTTATGTTAAGGAACCTCTTTAGACCATTCAGTGTGTTGCTTTGGGGGAATTACGACGAATTTGAAGAGCTATTACTTTTATACATTTTTTATTTTACTAGCTGAAAGGAATGTCGGTTCTTCTGTTTAGGGTTTAGGTGTTTTTATACTTTAAATGTTTGTTTTTCTTATGAAGATTAATTTTCTACGACTACTGTGTAAACGTTATGGTAGTTAGCTAGATTTCGGGTAAATGAATTATTTTATTGGTTTGGCAAATTTAAATTTGGTTTTAAGTTCCACCACTTAAAACTCAATGTTCGTAATTCAGAAGGAAATCGGAGAGTCTATCTTAGTGTCTTGACACTATGTCATCTCTACCTTCCCTGTAGAATATAACATAGAGAAAAAAAATATTTATCTGTATATGACAAATATAGTATCTCATAGTATACTTAAACTATAATATAAGTCTATTTAGTTTATATTGAATAATATAATCTATATATTTCTATGTACTCTAGTTATCTCCCCATATAGCTATAAATTCAAAAGATTTAATTAAATTTAAATTAAATTTATATTTTTTTATTTACTCTAAAAACAAAGAATTCAAAACTAATATAACATACAAAAAAATCAATTAAACAACTATACAACGGAAATGAAAATAAAAAAAAACATATCCAAAATAAATTGACTATAATTTAAATAGGTCAAACTGAATGAATGTATGTATGTATTTAGTGCGATTGAAACTTTAAATTGACAGATTCTATTGGATTTTCCGATTATCGTGTTTGCTATTTGTTCTGGACTAGTTAAATTGCTAATTAAATACTATCGTGTACTGAATGAATGAATGAATGAATGATTACTGTTATATATTGGAATTTTCAATGAAATTAGGATCGTTTTGGTATAGTTCATATGTGATTGATGGTTGTGAGTTCGATTTCCCGTTGGATTAAATAATTTTACATCAACGGACTTTAGGTCTCGATTTTGTTTGTATAGACTGTAACCCAAGGAGACTATCCCTTCGTGCTCTCCTTCAAAGTCATTCTCTTTGACTGCCTAGCTAGAGTTAAGCTGAAGGAAAATGCCAACAATTGGTGTAATCGAGAATACCCCTATCACATTATTTGCTATTTATATTAATTATTTATTATATGTTTTGATTAAGCTCATTTTTACACAATTTTTACATATTTTTGTTACAAACATTACCTAGGTGAAAATTGAACCGAGAACCAAAGCTTATAGATTCATTATAGATACATTTTAACTAGGTATATTTAAGTTATGTTATTATTTAAATGAATAATCGTGTAGTTCCAGCGGGCGAAGCCGCGGGTGGGCCACTAGTTCTAAATAAAAACAAAAGAAACCATAAAGAAAAATTAACTTAAACTAGGTATTATTCGCTTGAGTAATTCTGCTCTACCTCGAATTTAGCTATATGTAACGTAATTTTGTACCTAATTTAATCTTTTAAGAAAAATAACGTTAGTTTAGTCACGTTTTTGTGTAGTTTTATTTTCGCCGACAAAGATGCACGCAGTGAGCATATTTTATTTGCCTTAAAAACATTATGGAATTATCTTCCACAAGGCTAGTGGAAAAAATTCTTTGAATGTAATAATATTATTTATATTTTTTATTTTTATGTAGGTATAGTATTCTGGATTTTTTTATAAGCGACATGCTTATTAAAAATCCAGATCCAGGGTAGGCAAAGGGAACATAGTGTTAAAACACTCCGTTCAAGAAAATGAAAATATTAAATATTTCATTTCCTCGAATGGGAATCGAACCCACAACCTGTCGCGTATACAGGCACACTTGGCACCTGCGCAACGACTGGCCTCGTAAATATTTAGTAATATAATTTTAAAATATATTCAAGCGTTATTATCATTATGAACATATTGATAGTCATGTATGATGCAAGCTTGCACAGCTTGATTGGTTAGTGTTTGGACTGTTTCCAAGGGGCGCGGCTTCAAATCCTACTAATATGTTTTTTTATAAAAAAAAATATATACGGTAGAGAATGGCGTAGTACTATGAGAAAAGCGTCTGACTCTTAACAATATTCCAGACTCCAAAAATTAAAATTATTTTTAAATACTTAATAATAATTTAACTAATTTTTAATAAATTTAATTTCTTCCCTTTGCTAGATAAAACGTTGCCTGTTATTGGGAACGCAGTGTTTGAGGTTTCACCAGTTTAGTTTCATTTATTCCTCGAATAGAAATCGAACCTACAAACTATCGAGTTTACCCGCTTGAGCCGCTGAGCCATGACTGACCTCATTTTATTTCACTACGTACTAACAAGCACGTGTCAATAATGCTAGATTAATGATTTGTTAATCTAGCAATGGCTGTTTCAAATAAATGTTACCGAGCTTAAAATGAACTCGAATATTTTTTTTATTGAATAAATTTATTTTTTCATTTAATTATCGATGCTGTTAAATAAATAACTTCATTTCAGCTAAAAAAATTAATACATCACAGTCGAAATAAATTAGTATGAATAATTTTTATTTCGAGTTGTTCATATTAAATATTAATATGTATTTACTATGAGCAAATTATAGTAATCTCTAGTTAGCACTAGATTTTTTTTAGAATATAGGAAACGGGTGTGTCTTAATGGAACGGAGTGTATTAACACTACGTTCTTATATACTCTCTGCCTACCCTGCTACGTATGCACGTATTCATGCGAATATGCGATTAATAAAGATAATTATACAGTACTTATAGCAATATAGAATCCAGTGCTAAAACATCCTAAATTATAGATATATTGTATTCAACAGCGGAAGTTAACGCCACGGTGTGCCTTATCAAAGCGGGAAAATAAAAATAACAGAATTAATTGATCGCTAATTCCAAAAGCTTATCCAGGCTCTACCTAATTGTATTACCATGAAGGTCAAGCACCAGAAGATTTCTCTCATTCAATTACAAAAATGAGTATCAAAATCAATGAGTATAGCACAAATGGGAGCTATCAGATTTTATGGTCTTTGGTAACAAGCCAACGTAATTTTTGTATTGAAATTTCGACTTTATTCTATGGAAGAGAAGGATCATTATTTTGTTGTAAGAAAAAAATTGGTAAAAGTACTCTTTAGTCATCCACCGTTAAGAGTTATTCAGATTATGCTTCACTTGAAAAATGGTTATTTAATTCTACCTTCATATTATTTGAGCTGTTTCTGAATATAATTTTATTTAGGTTTCATTTTTCATGAAATATAAATAAAATAGGGGCAGGGGCACAGGCGTGCGACTGTAAACACTGTAGGTTGCGGGTTTGATTCCGAATTAAAATAATTAAATATTTAACACTTAATTTCCTCGTTCCTTGTCAACAAGCATTTCTTCTAGACTTGGTAGGAAATTAGGGAACAGTTATGTCTTAATGGGAACGGAGTACCTTAGGACTAGATTCCTAGGTGCCCTCAATCTACCCTGCTATGTGCTTTATGCGGTATACCTACAGCATGAAGTTAAAAAATTATGCTTCAACTTCAAAAGGGCTCGAATATCAAAACTAAAGGATGAAGCACGTACATTATTTAAAGCGAAGTGATATATGCTTTACATATATATGTAAATATATCTAACACTTTCCCCACTTTGCACCGAATTTTTTTTGAAGTCTACCCTGCTTTATGCGGGATAAAGCGTGAAAAGCTGTTTTTTTTTTAAAGTTTACCCTCTTTAATTTGCGAGCGACTACGATTAAAATACAAAATTCATTTGTGAAACAAGGCTATTTTATATTTATGTCACAAACATTTTTAATCGAGGGATAAATATTATGTAAATATGTATTATTATGTTAATTACGAACATAGCGTTAAACCTATTATCATAATTATAATAAAATGATAATAGAAACCGAGTTACGGGCTGTTTTTAGTAAAATAATATTGTTTTTTTGTAGTTTCTTTTAATTTCTGTATTTCTGATAACATATCAGCGCGGCGTTTAGTTACGCTACTCGATACACGCAATGTGTCGAAAATTATACGAAAAATGACAAACGAGACATTTTAAAATAAGGTTCCTTCTGCCTATCCTGCTATAATCGGTAACAGCTATAAAAATATAAATAAGAAAATCTCATTAACTCAAGAGGGTGAAGGATGGAAATAATAAACTTCTTTCTCCACATTCCGCCTTATTTCGTGTCATTACATGTCAATAGGTGGGTGTAGGTGGGAGAGGAGGCTCGCGAGTGAAATCGAACCCACTACCATTACAATTACAATCAGAATTGTAAATTTTAATTCCATATATATATAAAAGTGAACATTCCAAATACGCTGTGGCTTGTGCATTTCCTGTACGAGAATGTGACCGAAGTAACCAAAATTGTTTAAACCACAAGAGCAAAACTTTACTCTTCCCTTTTAGTAATATTAATTAAATTTAAAATATACTCACATACATATATATATTTAAATCCCGTAATGTTTCTTCTTTATTTTACAGGACAGGTAGAGATATAATAGTGTTAAGTCACTCTTTAACTATAATGAGTAGGTCTTTGTAACAGGTGTTGTGGGTTCGATCCCCACTCGAGGAAGTGAAATATTTATTTGCGTTTATATTTCCATTTCTTCGCTCTAGTGTCGAGGCAAAGCGCGGCGTTGAGTTCTGCCACTCAACACGCAATGTCCACAGAATTCGGCAGAAATTGGGGAACGGAGTGTCTTAATATATAATGATAGATATGACATAGAATAGATATAGTACACGAATAGATATAATATATAAGATTTGTTAAGTTTATTAATGTTATTTATCTTTTATTTTATTTTTTTTTGTTGTTTTTTGTGTTATGTATGTATGGTTAAATTAAAGTGTTGGTATAGTAGTTTAGATTAATGTAGTAAAGTAAAGAGCGCTTCTTGCCTTTTATATATTAATATTGTAAAAAAAATTAATTAATTAATTAAAAAAAAAAATACTAGGTTCCCTCTGCCTACCCTGCTGTGTGCGGGGTACACAAGAAGAATATTGATGCGAAAACTAAACTAGCCACGTTGTCCTCAATCTTACAAGCGCAAAGAAATGCTTTGGAAAACAGCATAAATTATAAAATTTCCTCGCTCCTGTCAATACATTATTTAAATTTTGTTGGGAACAAAAAATATCTACAGCTGAAACTGATATCATAGTTTTTTGATACTTTAACTACCCGTAACTAAGCGCTGTAATGCAAAAACGTTGTTAGAAAGTTTGGTCGTTAGCGACGCTGATCGCAACAAGCTGGTCATTTAGCAAAATATGAAAAGTTTGTATTTTATAAATAACTAAAAGTAGTTTTGCGGTGGTTTTTTAAAGAAGGTATTAATATTAATATTTTGTTTTGTTTAATAAAACTCCAATCAATTGAAAAGTGCTTGTATTGGATCTAATAATATTTTCCTTTTGATTTTATTTTAAACGAAAATCTCGAAAACACGGGGGGTCGGGGTACGGAGTGTTTTAACACTAGTTCCTTTCTGTGTGCCCTGCTATATGCTGTATGGGATACAGTGTAAAGCTGAAAAAAAAATATTTCATCATCAACAGTTTCACTCAGTATCCCGCACACAGCATTGTAGGCAGAGGGAACCTAGTGTTAAGACACTCCGTTCCCCAATTTCTGCCGAATTCTGGAGGAATTGGTGTTGAGTGGCAGAACTCAACGCCGCGCTTTGCCTCGAAACCAGAGCGAAGAAAATGGAAATATAAATTTAAATAAATATTTCTTCTGGTCTAGTGATTGTGGGTTCGATCCCCCATCGTCATTTTAGATCAATTTCAGACTAACCATAGATGATACAAGCCAATAAAAAGCTAAGCAATGAATGTAAAATTAAATTTCAATTCACTAACTACATATAAAGACTTTGAATCAGTTGCTAACTATCAATTTCCACTTTTTCAAACAATTTCGATGTGAATAATTGGCAGACGTTCCTTTCCGATAGAGGATCCTATACATCAATGTCGCTATTCTAATTTATGGTCAGTTAAAGATTGTAAGAAACCATGCAGCTATTTTTCCTCTAAAAGAAGATTTTTGGGCATATTTCTCCATTTTTACAAGGATTTTCTAGTATGCTTGTGGACAAATGTCCTTCAAAAGTGTTATATTCATTTTTAAAGAAAATTTATAAAAGTTTTAACGTAATGGTACTCGAACCCACGCCTTTTGGAAACTGTTTGGAACTAGTTTGGATGGCTTCCAAAAGGCGTGGGTTCTGATATATACTAGGGCTGTAAAATTAAGTCACGAGTCAATACTTGTGGATAATGGTATATAGATATACTACATATATACACATGGATATATGAAATATTATTAATTATTCTTTTTTTATAGCTTCACGCTGTATCACGCACATATGGGCGATGACATAAATGACACGCTGATATAAACCCAACGTTAAGGCATTCCGTTCCCATGAAGACACTTGCCCTCACTTTCCGCCCGAATTAAAATATAAAGCTCACACGAATGAGATTTAATTAATTGTAAAATTTATTTTTTTACAACTATTTCACAAATATTTTGAGTGTTTTAACACTAGATTTTATCTACCCTACTATACGAGTGAAGCTACTACATAAGTAAATATATTCATATTGATTCAACTAGAGAAAAAAAACCTTTGTTCTTCTCCATTTTGAAAGACTGAATATGTGACAAAGCTTTTATAAGCTTTGTGAAAAAATGACAGATTTAAAAATTGAATTGGCAAGCTTTTAATGTTAGAGCCAGTCAAAGGAATAGGTAGATTTTTTGATTTTTTCGTAGGTGTTTTAGATATGATTATTTTTAAATACTGTAATTTTATATGTTGGGGATTTTATGTGATTTTGATTTTAGGTAGTGTTATTTCTCCGGCAAGACAATGTTTATTTTTCATTGCCTCAAGAGGAAATCGAACTCACAACCGGTCGCTTGTCGAAAATGAAAATTTCTTGAAAATAAAGGAGTAAAAAGAGAATGAAAACTTCTCGTCATTTTATATTCGTATGCTACGTTTATGAAATTTTCCAACGAAAAAGAAGAAATTACTGTCTCGGTAGCTTGCTTCGCTCAAAAGAATCATCGTTAGTGTTATATAAGAGAAATGGCTGAATTTTGATAATATTTATTCTTTCTGCTTTTGACTTATATATTTTTTAAGTGTATAAATAAAATAATCATTTTGAAGCCGTCGTAGCACAGTGATATAAGTGTGTGATTATATGTCAAGATTCTATGTTCTATTCTCTCTGCCTACCCTGCTTTATAAGAATACAGTGTAAATCGAATAAAAAACAACGTTGAAATTTAAAATTTTAATACAATAAAAATGTGACGACTAAATACGACGGTTGTGTGTTCGATTCTCACTGAGAGGAATGAATTATTTAACGTTTTCATTTCTTCGCTCTTCTAACAAGGCAAAATGCGGCGTTGAATTCCGCCACTCAGCATGGAATGTCTCGATAAAATTTGCAAAAACCTATACCCTAACCCATATGTCTTTTAATTATTTATTTAAATATATTTTATACAGAATATCATCAACACTAGAACTGAGATTCACGCCAGTATAATTAGAAATCCAGATAGCAGGATAACTCACTATAGGAGCACTCAAGTACCAACACTGTCTTCTGCATACGGTTCTTGGGCCAACACCTAAGCAATAAGCTATTGAAATTTTCTTTGATGTTTTTTATAATTTATGTATTAATTAATTTATTAGAAAATAGAAAATTAACAAAAAAAACTTGTGCCGGTTGTATTATCGACTAGTTATGGGTTCGATAAACCGAAGAAATAGAAAGAGAGAGAATAGAGCGAAGAGCTCGAAGAAATACAATATTTATTTAAATTTATATTTCCACTGGTGTCGAGGCAAAGAGCGGCGTTGAGTTCCGCCACTCAACACGCAAAACTTCTAAAATACGGCGGAAAGTGGGAACGGAGTGTCTTCCCTCTGATTTTTTTATATATTATAATACATTTACAACATTATACATTTCCCAGTAATATAAACGAGAATCTACTATACATTTTCTCACTAAGCTTCAATATCTTGAATGGATAAGATAGTACAAGGGAAGTACTTCTCCAAATGGAGCATAATACCTAACTGACTACTGCAGCTTGCTTGGGGTCTGGATTTATATGGGATCATTAGGATAAAACGTGACTTTGAGCTTTGTCCATACTTCCTGTTTTAACATGTTTGTCCAGTTTACCAAACACGGTGGATTTACTTACGAGTATGTCACGTACGTAGGGTATCCCTTACTCTCTTATCCTGGTAGCTTCTTACATGAATGTTCGATTAGAGTTCTTAGATTCGATTCCCACTCGTGGTAATGAATTATATTAATTTTCGTAACAAGACAAAGCGTTGTTTGGAATTTCGCCATTTTCCGTTTCCGTTTTTTAGTGGTTCCTTCTATTCTGTCTATCCCGCTACATACGAAATTGCACGTGAAACTAATCACTCATTTTACTTTATTGTAAAATTGAAATATGAAAATCCTCGTATTTCGAGGGTCCTTATGTAAACTATCGAAATTAAAAAATTGGGGAAAATGTGGATTTGGGGAAAAATATTAAAACTACACTAGTAATTCAAAAGAGAAATAAAAACATTTACATGATGAAGATGATTATCATCATCATCTAATACACTAACAATGAAGATATCACCAAATCGAAACACTACCACTACCACATTTACTGGATATTTTCCAGATGCTAATATATTCGTCGTTTTCAATCTCTCCGGGTTGCCTATTTGCTCAATTCAATTGCTCCCATGTAACTGGGCACGGACAAGCTAGTATTATGCAAGGCTTGTTCTCAACTGGACATTTATTCTAATAAAGCAATTTTACAAGGCTTTGGAGTACTTTTGAATATAACGGGTTATTTCGGACGAGGTTTGAATTTAGTAAAGGAAAATGTTAAGACAAATTTTAATTTCAAAAGCTGTTTTTTTATTTGTTTTTATATATATATTTTAACTAAATACTACAGACATGTGGTCCGTACTTCTTTTTTATTTACTCATTATCAGCTTTAATTATATTTTATTTTTATCTGCTACTTTTAACTAAAAAATAATTATCTAGATATTTAATTCCTAAGAGATTTTAACTATAGGGACCATCGTGATACAGGGCCCCAAGGGTGACTATAACGCGACGGTTATGGGTTCGATCCCCACTCGAGGGAATGAATTATTATTAAATAATATTTTCATTTCTTTGTTCTGGCACCAAGGCAAGGTTCCCTCTGTTTACCCTGCTGTATATATACGTCTATGGATTTCGTATACATCATGTTATTTATTATTAAAATATATAATAAGTGCTTTATTACGTTATAAATATTTATGGGACCGATAAAAGGGTGCAGATGTCAGGCACCTATGCTTCCTTGTATTATCTTAATCTATGGTCCCAAGCCTTAATGTTGTATCAAATTTACCTTTAACCCTTAAGTCCTACCTCTAAGAATAATTTATCAACTCTGAAATAAAACATTTAGATAAGTAATTTTTAAATGCAGTGCAGTTTTAAAGATTTCATACACAAAATCTCATTATATATTTAAACTTACATACTATAGATATCTATTAATTGAAAATATATCTATAAAAACAGTATAAAATCATATGTGTTGTATGGGGGAGCCCCTTAAAATTGATAAAGAAATACATCTTTCAACTGTCTAACTTTTACGGTTCATGAGATTCAGATTGGTGACGAATATATTAGCATCTGGAAAATATTCAGATTGGTGACAGACAGACCGACAGCATAGTAGTAATACCTACTAAAACATATATATATAGAACTTATTATGATGTCTTATTCAAGTAAATATTGCGAGAACATATAAATAAAATTTAAAATACAATCATTTCCTTAAGTGGAATTCAAACTCACAATCATCACCTCTACAATCAGCTATTATCCCAATAAACAAGCCTAGAAACATGTCCTCCAAAAAAAAAAATCTCATACAAAAAAATTACATTTTCCCTACATTACAAAGATTAATTTTCATAAAGTAAAATATAACAATAAGTTACGAAGAAATTTTGTATTATACAATATACGGCGGTTATGAAATTTTCCACCGTGTAAAGCTAAATTTTTTGCACCTCTCATTTCTTCGCCTAAATTGAATGGCTGAATATATAAGAGGCATAAGTGTCGTTGAAAAAAGGAAATGAATGTGTGGAGTGAAACGTTTAATATTTACGTTGGATACATAATTTTTTGACATTCACGCTGTATCCTGCACACTTAAGGATAAGGAGCTGGAACCTAGCATTAACACGCTGTTTTCCCTTTCACTTAATTTTTGAGACATTGCGTGTTGTGAGTGATGGAGCTCTAGTCAAAGCTTTGTGTTACTAGAGCGAAAAATTGAAATTGGCCCAAATGGAAATCGAACCCATAATCATCATGTTTAACAGTCAAACACCAATTTTAATTTTCATCTCTTCGTTCCTGTGCTTTACAGTCATTCATTTTACATATTATACTCCAGAACTCATTTCATAGTAAATTATAGATTACTTACTAAAGCCAGTCGTGGGAACCAAGGAATAAGCGTGTGACTATAAACGCGACAGGTTGTGAGTTCTATTTCCACTCGAGAAAATTAAATATTAATTATTTTAATTTAATCGCTCTGGTAACGAAGCAAACCGCGGCGCTAAGTTCCGCCACTCAACACGCAATACTTCCAGATGACGAAAAGTGAGCAGCATGAAGCTAAAACAAAAAAAGGTAACTAAAATTATAAAAAATATAAAACAGAGTGAATTATCACTAAACATCACAAATGCTGGCTAAATACTCAATTCGGAAAGCCAAAGAAATCTTCGAAGGTAAACGTTTAAATATCCATAGCCTACAACCTCTATTGAACTTGATTTACCCATACTTGTTAATATTTGATCACGTTGCTACGTCCGGTCCCCCAGGGGGCCCCTACGGTCACCTTACGTGTCTCTTTGTGCCGGAAATAGATAATGATGGGTCTTTCTCCTTAAATACGTAGCTCGTGCCTAACGGAATGGGTAATATGGATTTTGTAGTTATTTAGTTTATTCAATTATTGTATGGAAAACTATTTTTTTTTTCTATTTATTTTATGTATATTGATTGTTGAATTAAGATAGAAACAGTTGTGTTTTATTTATTTTTATTAAAAATCTGTATTTAATATTACAAAGCTGATTTTTTTGTTTTGTAAGAGTTGTTAGTTTGGTTAAGTTCACTCATCTCAGGAATCAGTCTGGTGTGACATGAGAAATTCAATTAAAATTTAAAAATTAATTAGGAGTTTGAATAAAATTATAGTTTTCGGCTCCAATTCGTACCCCTCAATAACCGTTCAAGTTGTTTTAAGGGAGAAGGCTAAGAGTTGGAAGAGATGCGCAAAATATTTTTTCTCCTTATCGTAGTCTTCCTTGCAAGGGTATTAGGTTCATGCTTTTTTGGTTATATTACAGTTATCATTATAAAAATACCGTTATATTAAAAAAAACTTTATTTTATATTTATAACATATTTTTTTTAGTTTCTTGCTGAAAATCCTTTAGGGAATCTTTTTTGAGACATGACGTGTTGTGTGGCGGATTTCAACTTCGCGCTTTGCCTCGTTACTAAAGCGAGGAAATGAGATATTTCATTTTATTTTTCTTAAGTTGGAATCGAACCTCACACGCTTGTGCGCAACGGTTAACGTCTATAATATTTGCATTTTATTATTTCTTCCAAGTATTTTTACTAACAAGCACTTTGTTACAGGTAGCACATCTCAAAGTGGAGGATGCGGGCAACTACACCTGTGCTCTTGAAGCGCCAATTTCTATGAAATCTATGGCTAGAGTCCACGTACTACAAGGTATGATTTAATTTTTTATACTAAATAATCGTCGAATCCATCGTAGTGCTATAGGCGACGGTTGTGTGTTCGATTACCATTGAGGGAAACAAAAATTATAATATTCTCATTTACTCCTTCCTCCTGAGTTCCGCTATTCAACTCAACACAAGAAGGTAATTCTAAGTGGAAATGGAACCTACAAACTTCACGTTTTCAGACGATTTGCCACTGTGCCACAACGGCCTGAACAACTAAATTATGGTCCAAATATAGGTTAAACTAATTCCCGGCATCACAATATTATCCATCTACCCACTTTCTGTATAAATTATATCGCTTCTGTACTAAGAATCAACAATTACTCGTACATAGCAAACTGTAGAAATCTGCCAGTTATTTAAATGAGTTGATATGAATTTCATGAGGCTCGTTACTATCTAGTGTATCTTGCATACGTTTAGAAGTGTTCGTGTATAGTTTATATTTTAAACGGTAAGTGCATTTAATTGGTAGTTAGGTCTAAGAAATTAGAGCTATTGGGGTCAGTCGTGGCGCAGGTGGGTGGTTCGATTCCCACTTGAGAAAATTAAATATTTAATAATTTCAATAAGCTATAACAAGTGTATAAGAATTTCGATGTAGCTTGAACATATGGCTTAGTGATTAGAGTTATCGAAGCGACGCTGGTTTAAATTCCGCTACGTTCAAATTTTAGTATGTTTTCTAGATAAATATTTTTCTTTCCTAATAAAATAAAGAATAATTCAAGAGGAAGAGCAGAAGCTTATTTAATGCAGTCCGTTTCGACCTTGGACTTTACAGTATATAGTCCAAGCTGGCCAAACCGCAAGCAAAGTCGAAAGAACAATTAGAAATAAACACATAATACAATAATGGAGTAATACTGCTATATAAACCAAAATAATCTTCGTCTTATGACATTTTAGACGCAATGTATGTATATATATGCGAAGACGATAAATATGCATATATATGCACGCCTCACTAACTACTGTAGTTAGTATGTAATTATAATAATTTGCATCAATAATAAATTTATGTCTTTCCTAATTTCCTACGGTTTGATAGTTAATGTTATTACTAATACAGTTAATACCTATTAAGAATACACTTTAATTATAATGAAATTGTTCAGGGTATAAAATTATTTAAATTATGTCTCACTCAATAGCTTTTATCAATATCCATACCTATATTATAAATTCGAAAGTAACTCTGTCTGTCTGACTGTCTTTTACGCAATCAGGGCCAAACCGCTAATTTAATTGTGATAAAATACTCATATAGAGATACTTGAGGGTCTCGGGATGAACATAGGATACTTTTTTTTCTCATATTTGTAATATTTTCGATATATACCCAATATATTAAAATAATTATTAATTTGACATGCAATTTGTTCTGCCATGTTACGTCACCCAAAATGAGCTTGCTTGACGCATCTCTCTATTGAACTGAAAATAATTTAATAAATATATTTAATAAATATTCGTATAGTTCAAGCGGGCGTAGCCGCGTTCGGGTCCACTAGTTATTATATAAAAAAAACTACATATGAGTATTACAGAAATACTTCGTTTTGTTTTTAATGATCTGAACGGGCTTACAACAAAAGCTCTCTAAAAAAATGAATACATTTTAACGCCTTTACAGCGATCGAAAATTAATGTACCGTGTCCTCAGATTTTATGAGTCGTTGTAATAAGTAAATGTTAATTCGGTTAAAAAAATCGTTTATAAGCTTTTTTTTTTACTTTTTAAATTTGACTTGCAGTGTATGTGAAATATTGCTCAGTTAGACCCATTTCTCAGTGTCCAATTAATTTTTTTAAATTAAATAACTTTATCATGTTATTTGTTATTTAATTAATAAATTAAATAATTTATTAATTAAATACTCACCTCACTTAATTTGTAAAATATAATATATAGATAGGCGTTGAGTTCTCAACACGCAATGCCTCTATTCGGCAGAAAGTGGGAAACAGAGTGTCTTAACACTAGATTCCCTCTGCCTACTCTGTTGTGTGCGGGATACAGCGTGAAGCTGAAAAAAGAAAAAAAACCTTTTTTTGCTTACCTACATACAGAGGATCTTAATATTAAAAAACTCCAATCTCTACAGAATATCCAAATTCCGAGACATATCGTATCGGGTGGCAAAACTCAACGCTGCGCTTTATCTATAAGAGTAAAATTAATTTAATTTTACATACAATTTTAAAGAAAATTTGTGAACTTGAAGTTTATTTAATACTGAAACGAGAACGAGTTCATCTAAACAAAGCAATTAAATCTCAAACAGCTGTAATAACACTTAGTAAATACAAGACTTCTTAGAGCGAAAGATGAGGTAAATATATATTACTTCCGATGCAATGTTTGTGTTAAGAGTTATTAATTTAGCTTCACGCTGTATCCCGCAAAATGATAGAGTGAACCTAGTGTTAAGACACTCACAAGGTCGTTTGGATGACAAATATTTTTTCGTACTTTTCTTGCCCACAATGAGTGTTGAGTGCCGTAACACAACGCCGCTTAATCTCGTACACGAACTGAGAAATGAAAAAAATATATACGAAAGTTTTATTTTAGTAGTGTAGGTTATAGGGAACATGGTAACGTAGTGTTAAGACACTTCTTTCCCCACATAAAGCCCAATTTTCGAGATATTGCGTATTGAGTAGCGGAACTCATTGCCGCCCTACCTTCTTACCAGAGAGAGGAATTGAAAATTATTAATTCCTCTGATAAGGAACCGAACCTGAAACAGTCGCTCATGTTATAGGCAGACACTGTACCACTGCGTCACGTCGACTTCGAACCTCACTGTATATCCTCACATCAGTTCCACCACCTACCTACCATCAAACGCAATTAAGAAACTAAAGTCCATCACAAATAGCAAATAGCTGAAAATACCTAATGACAGACCAAAAGTCATTAAGAGCAAGCAAACAATGCTAACTAGCCACCCCATTCTCATTCACAAGAGGCCGGATGAAAGGACAGTACTGGCCGGATGTTCAGTGTGTGCCGATTAGAGAGCTGGAACAGAGAGAGTTAAATGAAGACTTTAGTATTAAAGATTTGGCTGGAATTTGAATATACGTGTGGGATTTCTGTAGCTATTGTAGGGTGGTGGTTTAACGTGTGACTGTAAGCGCAGTGGTTGTGAGTTCGATTCTTATTTGGGAGATTTTATTTTTTTTACTTTCCTGCTCTTGCAAGGCTAACGGCGGCCTCATAATCACGAAATATCTCGAAATATATCATTTCTTTTAACATCTCCTACATTCAAGGGTTTCTGGTAGAGATCTCTATTAGAGATAAGTTATCCTTTGTACACTTTTTTACCTGTTGTTATAAGTTTTCTGTACTTTCTATCTTGTGTGGTACATAAATAAATGAAAAAAAAAAAAATGCAGAAAACTGGTGGACTGTAGGTTGATCCTCTCTATATTAAATGGTAATATGCGGGACACAACGCTGAATGCTGTATTTTTCATATAAAGTAACCTGTTTCATAATATTAGGTATGTACAGGGCAGAGACACAAGCGTGCGTCTGTAAACTTGACGGTTGTAGGTTCGATTCCCACTAGGGCAGTGAAATGTTTAAAAATATTTTCGTTTCGTCGCCCTGGTAACGCGATTAACTCCGCGATTGAATTCCACCATTCTTCACGCAATGCTTCAAGAACTCGGCAGATGTGGGTAACGCATTATCTCAACACTAGGTTCAAAGGTTCCCTCTGCTTAATCTGACATATACGTGAACCTAAAAAGGTATATAATTAATTAATATAATTTCTTTATCATATATTTCTTCATCGAATATACAAACATTGTTAACGAAGTACCTACAAAAAATATACATTACATTTTCTTTATCAAAATCGATACAGTGGTATGTTATGTATATTTGATACCCTAAGGGACTTAGCGAGAGTAAATATAAACATGTTATTACAATAATATTCAAGATTCAGAAAATATCAAATATGTATAGAAACGGCTGAATATATTCCTCATATCACATGACTTTTGTACTTCCTTCCCAATTTCCCGTTGCCAAATTCTAATTTAATTGCGTGTTGAGTGGCGAAACTCAACGCCGCGAATTGCCTCATAGTCAGAACGAGGAAATGAGAATTTGAAATCTTTTTTACCTCAATTAGGAATCGAACCCACAACCAATCACTGCCCTTGCGTCATAACGGCCACATCGACTTGATGAGATATCTTTTTAATCTCTATATGTATAAAAGGACTTGTCCTCACTGACTGAGGTAAGACGCGCGCACAGCCGTAACCGCTGTGCGTAGAAACGTGAAATTTGGACAGATGTTTACTTTCGTAATCTGGACATCCACTAAGAAGGGATTTTGAAATTTGTATGGAAAAAGTTTTAAATCGGCACCAATTTTTATAAAATTTGTAATTCAGACTCTTAAAAGTATTTAATTGAACACATGTTTCATGGTTTTCTAGAACTCTTCCCCTAAGGGTGCAAATAAGCGTAGCTGCGCGCGCCCACTAGTTTATATATATAAAAAAATATTAAATATTAAAACCCAATTTTGTTCACAGGTTCAAGTCTCGCAGAACTACAGAGCGGAGTGAAGACCACAACCAGCTACATGAGCTTGCTGTTCACGTCACTTCTGTTCATCTTCAGCACCTGCAATGATATAAGATGACCTATTTAGAATGAAAAGAAAAGAAAGGCTGGGTAACGCAGGAATTTCTCTGGGAACAAATTAATATTAATAAATCGCTGTCGCAATACTAAGCGACTGTATTTCACCTTCTCGAGGAGAATTTTAGATTTACGAAGCTTGAAAGGTGTTAAATTTCTTTTTCAGTTTCACGCTGTATCTCGCATATAGCAGGATAGGCAGAGGGAGCCTAGTGTCAGGACACTCCGTTCCATGTTTTCCGCCGATTTTTTCGCGATGTTGCGTGTTGGCTTTTGCGTTGGTGCCAGAGTGAAGAAATGAAAATATTAATAAATAATAATTCATTCCCCGGAGTGGTAATCGAACCCACAACCGTCGCTTTACAGACAGACACACTTTTTTGCCTCTGCGGCATAGCGCTCTCTTTTTATTTATTTATATGGAAAATAATGTTTGTGACATATCGCGTAAATATGTATTTGTATATAATAGTGTTTATTTTGTTTTGTATGAAAATTAACAAAATGAAAAGTCAAAATTTGCTAACTTATAAGTATAATGTTGAATATTTGAACAAAATTACTTCATTTACAAATATTTTAAAAATACCTATATGGTATGTATGGTAACATGAAAAAGTTAATCGTAACAAAAATAACGAGGTAACGACGACACCTCGTTATACATAATAACCAATTGTAATTGTAAATTATAAAAAATACTTCATACTATACATAGAATAAACTATAAAAATATTTAAATTCCTCCGTTCTTAGTTTAATTAATAATTATTCTTAAGTCTTAAGTTACAATGGGTTCAATTGGTAGATTTCAATTGTATATGACGCTTTCTCTATTGCCTATTTGCGTCTTATAAAATACCTTTAGAACAACACTCGTATTTCATATGGATTAACCTTTTGCTGTAAACGCGATAATTGTGGGTTCGATTCCTATTTGAGGAAAAAAATATTTTCATTTCCCCTCCCCTGTTAAAACAACGGCGATGAACTCCACCGATATACACGCGATGACACAATTTTAATTAGAAGAAAATACAGTGTCTACATTAATAAAACTGCTTCGTTTTTTCTACTCGAATTTTCCTAATAAGCTTATCATATTTACGAACAATTAAACGTTGAGGACGGGCCGTTTAAAATATTACAGGCATTAATCTCTGTAATAAGAAAAAAAACCTAATAATTATAATAACGAAGTGCCAGACCGAGGCCAGGCGTGCCAGTGGGTTCAATTGCCACTAGAAAGAAAGAAATATTTATTTTTTATGTCCTCGGAGAATCTTCAGCACTAGGTTCCCATGTTCCCTTTGCCTATTCTGCAATATACGAAATGCAATGAGAAAATCTGTCGAATATCGAACCTGTAACCTAAAATCTTTGTCTAAGTAATTAACTAACATATACCTACATATATAATATGAAAATGCTGAAAATCTAATTTCCCAGATCAGGATCTATATATGTAATTAAAACGCAACAGTTAATTAGGTTAGTGGGCGTAGTGTAAACACTTAGAACTTTAGTGCCGTGAAGTTCCAACGACCCCAGTAAATGTTTACTTTGACGAAATTGTTAGTTCTAACCGAACCGCCTGTATAATGTGAAATACTAATTAGATATGCAAATTTTGACTTTTAGCGCGTGCACTGAAAAAATATGATTGTTATACAGCTGTTTCAAATTGTATAACTTTTTTTTAGTTATAACACGCGATTTGTAAAGGAAGTAGGAAAAAAATTAATTGGGAAAGATAATGAGAATTAAAATTCTCTATTTTTTTTAAAGTTCAAAGTGAAAAAATATTTTCACAAATATGTTATAACAAATTTGGATATAATAAAAATGTTCATAATATCGTTAATTATCGTTAATTTTATCGTTAATTTTTTATGAAAGATTTTTATTTTAAACTTTTTAAAAGAAAACTTGCTTATCCAGTGAAAGATCCACAGCTACCGTCCTCGGGTGTTTGTATGAAATGTATATAATATTAAATGTACATATAAGGTAAATATAATTACATTTTTGTGTAAAAATAGCACTAAATATATAAATGGTAAAATAATTAAATTTAAAATATTACATTATTATTTATTCAACTAGACTTAACGCTTAGTTAAATAAATACTTTTGAATTGTCTAACTAGACTACTACATAGACATAGATAACTACATAACTATGTAAAATGTCAGTAGTGTCAGTCCATCTATTACGAAGGTTGTTCTGTTGAGAAGCCGGTAAGTAATTCAACAATTATTTTTTAAAATAAATATTTTAAATTCTTTGTTAACAGGATTCCCTCTGTTGTACCTATATAAATTTAATTTTAGACTGAAAGAAAGAAAAAACTTCGTTCCATAAGAATATGTGTATTTTAAAAATAATTCATAATTGTAGTATGAACTTTATAATTGTAATAACAAAATGACTCAATACGATTACCATTAGAATTACTGAATATCATATCATAATAATTAATTTTTGACGTTTTATTATGCTATTCCACATTAATGATAGAAAAAAACGTACGTGGACTTGAATCCACGCCTCTTGGAAAACTCTTGAATGGTTTCCGAGAGGCGCAGGTTCGAATCTCGCTACGTTCATATTTTATTCGTTAAAATATTTTATAATATAAATAATCTTAGACAATCTATAGGGGAATTTATCAATCTCTGACAAACATATTGTTACACATATCGTGAGTGATAAAATTATTTGACCACTTTTAAAATCAGTAATATATTTGTATTAATATTTTATATAGAAAATAATTCTATCTACATATCAATAAACTGAATATCACTTGTTAGTTTTACTTTTCTTGAATTTCAATTGAAATATAACGTTAATTCATTACAAAATTTAACCATAAAATTCGGAAGAAACATTACTTAACTTAACAAAACATATTGCTTTAAACTAAAAATGAAAACTAAATAAATTTAACTTTAATTTACTATATGTCCAAAAAAAAGCAAAACCCAAATTACACAGAGCGAATTCGAACCTACAACCATCGCTAGACACTTCTACAATATAATGGAATTTTCATCAATATCTTAATGTATGTATATTTTATTATCCAAGCGTATAATTTAATTAACTGAACCCAATAAGTAGAACATTTATGAAGCCGACTTTAATATATCAATAAAAACAAGGACAAAATTGTGACGAGCTTTCAAGAGGTTATTGACCTTATTTTGTTAAGCTTAAAGCTTATGATTGGCATATGCGAGGGAAATTGATTTATTTCATACTCGAATGATTGAGTTCATTGAAGATTCAAGTTACTTTGCTCGTTGACAAGATTTTCGTTATATTATGTAAAATGTTAATAAGAAAGTAGGTTATATACATACATACATAATTGTATGTTTTTAATGCTTACAGTTAAGTATATGTTTAATATTTTTCTTAAGAAATAGATTTATTTGGAATTCAGTGATTTATTGAAATTTTAAATTACAAACTTATTAATTGTATTAAATATATTTTTTGTCCTTATTCATACAATGTAAACCTTTTAAATAATGATAAATAATAAAATACACAAAAATGAACACAGTAAAAATAAAAGTATAAATGGGTCAGAAAACTGATATAATAATAAAAATATAATATCAGTTTTCTGACCCATTATATATTCCACTGAGGTTCACTTTCAATGAATTTTTACTTTGTTACGTACAAAATAAGGTAAAAATAAATTTGGTACAAAAATATATTAATGCTACTAAATAAATGAAATAAATCAATCAGCTTCACGGTGTATCCCGCTCACAGCAGGGTAGGCAGGGGGAACCTAGTGTTAAGACACTCCTTTCCCCCCTTTCTGCCGAATTCTGGAGGCATTACGTGTTGAGTGGCAGAACTCAACGCTGCTCTTTGCCTCGACACCAGAGCGAAGAAATGGAAATATAAACGTAAATAAATATTTCATTTCCTCTAATGGGGATCGAACCCACAACCGTTGCGTTACAGTCACACCCTTGTGCCGCTGCGCCACGACGACCTCATGCTACTAAAGTATATAAAATATTTAAAGCAACTCAACACCTATGTTTATATCAAAACTTCGTCAAAATGAAGTTTCACATGACAGAACACGCTCATACTAAGCTGGTAACGTTAGCAAAATAAAAATAATGATAATATAAATGATAAAATTAATTTACATAGGCAATTAATAGGAAAGGAATATAAATACTGAAATAAGATTATATCGTTAGTTTTATATTTATCCACTTAAATGACTATTAATTAATTATTAGTTGTAACGATTAACTTTAACATAAATCCTTTAAATAGTAACGAATGTATTTGGAATATTTCCGTTTTTTTTAAATTAAAATGAAAACCATTTTTTTTTCCAACTATACTTACTTCTGCCATGAATACATTAACTTACTTCGCTTTACCAGGTGTTTTGTTTTAAGTACGAATGTTTACCAAACTTCGTTAACGTTTAAAGGAGTATAAGCAAACTTAAAATTTAGTAAATATTTTGAATATTTTATTCCAAAAACAATTAACAAAATAAAAAATATAGGCGTTGAACACAGGATATCATCATTTTTTAAATCGGTTAAAAGTTGTAAATATAATTGAAATAAATTAATGTTAATAACATATTTTTTAGGAAGTAATTAATTAAAACAACCATCGTGTTTTATGTAATAGTCTAGCTTTATGGGCATATATAAGCTATGGTTGCTATATATGCCCATAAAGCTAGACTATGGTTGCCATGGTTGCTATGGCTTTTATATAAGAATTATACTTCTAGAATAAAAATTATAATATACTATATTGTTAATATTATAAAATAATCTTTGTATTATATATCTTGTTTCAAGCACTGTCATATCATTGTAACATATTGTAAATTTGCACTTATGTGTCGTAAGTATTTGTGTAAAAATTTTATATGAGTAAATAGATATCTTAATTAAATATGTAATAAATTGTAGTAAAGCCATGTTTGTATGATGATTTAAAAAAAACCTACATATACATATATTTAAATATATGCTTCCAAAAATGATACCTGTTGTCATTTGAAATTTTATCTAGGACAGCCATGTTTTTTTTTTACAAATGCAAAAAAGCTGAGTAAATGTTCGAGTAAAGCTACAAACAAGAGCTAGTGTTATAAAATTTATGATAGTCATACAAAAAATATTTGAAACTTAATTTTCTATTTACTTTACGTGCCTTGATTTTATATGTAGAAATGTCATATACACACATAATATAATAATTTATTAATTTGTAATATATAAAAAAAATAATTACATATCGGTGCTTTTGTTGACTGTACGTCGGTTATGATAATGTTAATAGTAATATTGTGATAAGAATGTTTTTTAATAAAATATTTACAAATTAAATATGTTGTTTTAGTACTTTTCCTAGCTATATTTGTCCATTCCCCTTTTTCTAATGAGAAAAATAAAATTATATAATTAATTTATTTGGGTAAAATTTATCAATTTTGGAAATCTATAAGACTTTATAAAATACTAGGGTTGTTCTAATTAAATTCTAATTCTTTTTAAACGTTTTCATAAAATATTAGAGTTTTCAGAAGGGTTAATTCACCAAAACAGAAGCTTTTTTTAGCTTTACACTATCCCTCAAGAAGAAAAATGCCTACCTTGAAGAAACCGAGTGTTATAAAACCCATTTTCTCACTTTCCGCTCAATTTTCAAGATATAGCGAGTTGAGTTGCGGAACTAAACACTGGGCTTTGCCTCATTACTAGAGCGAAGAAACGAAAATAGCAATGAACCCCGTGGGAATTGAATCCACAACCGTCGCGATCACAGTCTTTTGCGCTACGACTATCTTGCAATATGGAGGACAAGTGTTTTATATTTATATTTTGTGCTAAGCTTCACGCTGTATCCCGCACATAGCAGGGTAGGCAAATTGAACCTAGTGTTGAGACCCTACGTTCCCATTAAAACACTACCCTTCCCCACTTTCCACCGATTTCTGAAAGCATTGCATTGCATTTAACAATGTAAGAGTAAGATATAAATAAAACTACGAGATATGAAATAATAAAGTATAAAAAAACAAGCTTTAGTTTTTGTTATTTTGATACTCCCTCTGCATTTACCCCGGTTCTGGGAGCATCGCTTTAAATTATTCATAGCAGTTGTTCTAACAATTTTCTATTTTCTTGTTGAAATTGAGATGATATATTTTGTATTATGTGTAACGAATGGATGTATTTATAGTTGAAAATAATATTAAAAACTTTATTTTTAACTTCTTTTTCCAACTTTGTTTAAGTGAGCTTTATAATTCAAGTATGGAGAAGATTTGAATTTAGACACTCCGTTCCCACTAAGACACTCGTTCTCCACTTTTCTCTGAATTCTGGAGGTATCGCGTGTTGAGTGGCGGAATTAAACGTCGCACTTTGCTTCGTTACCACAGCCAGGACCTATAAATAGCCTATGGCCTCGCTACAATGTAATTTGATAATAAGTTATAAACATAAAACGTAAAAAAATATTCTTTGAGTCTAGTCGTGGTGGAGGGTACAAGCTTTCGACTGTCATGTTATGGAGTCGATTCTGAATTCGGTGGAATGTGGGAAATGGAAATGTCTTGATAGGAACGGAGTGTCTTAACACTAGGCTCCTAGTTTCCCTTTGCCTACCTTGTTATGTGCGGAATGAAGCTAACAAAAAAAACTATTCTATGTATTGTATTTCGAACACGCAACGACTCGAATTGACAATGATTATAGCTTAAACTATTTATAAATTAAAACTTATAATACAACTGTTTACATCATATTGAAATACTAAGAACAAAAAGTACCATTAATAAACGAAAATATTTATATAAAAAGCGATACGTACATGTTGTTTGTATAACACACATAATCTCTCCTTTACATTTCAACGCACAGTGGACTGGTTCGTCACGAACTAAGTCTAGCGATTTTGTTTTCTATTTTACCATACCAATATTTGTACTATCGAGCTTTAACTGAACTAGAGAATAGATATAGCATTCGTCTTTCCTTTTATATTTCTTTTAGTTTCACTCTGTATAACGCAGAGAATAGTGTCTTAACACTAGGTTCCCTCAACCTCCTTATACATATACATATCGATAAGTAGATAATCTTTTACTTATTTTCCGCCCAATGTTCGAGAAATTGCGTGTTGAGTGGCGGAACTGAACGCTGGGCTATATCTTGTTACCAGAGTGTGGAAGTGAAAATAGTTATTTTCACCAAGTGGGAATTGAACTGCCAACCATAGCGTTAACCGTCTATTGAAAAAAAATATTGATAGCACATTCAATAGGATCTCGATTTTATTTTCGGAACAAAATGTTCATTAAGACATTAATATTTTTGACGAATGAAAATTGGTACTTGACATATTTAAATATTTATTCAGAATTCTTTTTAAAGGTTCCCTTGTGATTTACAAAGTAAAAAAGCACTTTACTGGTAGATTTGAAGGTATTTTAACAATTTCTCTTGAATTGAATATAATTTTTCTGAAAATACAAACCTTAAATATATTTAGGAATCGCAACTGACGAATACTATCGACCTTAATGCCCCGAAACAACTTTGCGGGATAATATTTACTTTCTTATCAGCTTCACGCTGTATCCTGCACACTGCAGGATAGACAGAGCGAATTGAGCTAATGCATCAGAATTCAGCAAAATTGGAATGTGGGGAACGAAGTGTCTTAACACTAGGTTCACTCTATCTACACTGATTTTTTTAAATTTTATTTTTATTATATCAAAATAACTGCTTAAACATTCTTCACACCCACACCCATTTCAAACAGTAAACTAATTCAAAGAGAATAGCTGCTATGGGTAAAAGCAATTTTATCAAATGTATTCGACGGGCTAAGGTCAACTCGCCGGCTAATGGTTTTAATAAAAACTTACAAAAAGCGTTAATTCCTCTCTAGAGAACCGTCGACTGAAATAAATTTATGAAGGAATATTTCAAACGTTTCATTAGAAGACTACTCTCGACTTTTCTTGTATTAACTAGGTATGTTTAATTTTTCCTATAATTCTTTTGACTTCCGCTGTTTCCAAATTAAATTATTACTATTTTGTGTAAGAATTGGTTTACTACGAATATAAATTAATAAATCTTTTAATATATATAAATTAATTAAATTAATAGATAATTATTTTTTTATTTCTCTATAGTATTTATTTATTTTGGGTTTTTAGCCAGAAGGAAGCAATAAGCGAGAATATTTTGTGAAGCAAAACAAAAATCTTTGCGTATGTATCTTGTAACAAAACCAAAGTGCAGTGGTAAGTTCCAATATTAATCACACAATGTCTCGAACATTTGAAAGAGAATAAGGAATGGAGTATGTTAATACTAGGCTTCCACCATTATGTATGGGATACAGCATGGAACTAAAGAAAAGACGAATCCGTCATTCTACAAAAGAAATCAAATTTAACCCACAATCCCATCACATCTATAAACCAGATTTACTTTTGACTATGACTAATATACCTATTATATATGTATTGTTCAACTCTGCGTGCTTCGCTATGTCCGACTGCGTGACAGGCAGGACTTACGTGACAAAAATAGAATTGAAAGTAGGTTGAGGCCGTAGTGGCGCAGCGGTACAAGGGTGTGACTGTAACGCGACGGTTGTGGGTTCGATCCCCAGTCGAGGAAGTGAAATATTTGTTTACGTTTATATTTACATGTCTTCGCTCTGGTGTCGAGGCAAAGCGCGGCGTTGAGTTGTGTTGAGACACGCAATGCTTCCAGAATTCGGCAGAAAGTGGGTAACGGAGTGTCTTAACACTGGGTTCCATCTGCCTACCCTGCTGTGTGCGGGATACAGCGTGAAGCTATAAATAATAAAAAAAATATAATTTAAAAAAAAGTAGGTTAGTATGTAGAGTAGCTAAACATTTTCAAGATTTCAGCATATTATTATATTCATGGAAATATTTCGGACTTCAGGGATTTAATGGACTTCATGAATTGAAATACTGGAGATTTTCCTATTGTTGAGTTTTCATTTTGGGTACTTTTTGAGAATTCGTACCTGAAAAGAAGTAAATGCAACCTTTGTAGGATCTATTTATAGTTCATCTGTCGGTTCCGTCTATCAAGACCATCTTTCTCAAGATCGCATGGAGATATTAAGCTAAAATTGATATCAGATTTCCATGTTTAGTCTCTTGAAGCATAGTCCAAAATAAACTTTCAAACAACGCAATCATGAATTTTATATGGAACCCTCGATGTGAGAGTTCGACTCGCACTTAACCGGTTTTTATTTCAAAATTGGACAGGAAGTGGAAAATAGAGTGTTAGGTATAGGTCAATCAGTTCTATACTTTCCTTTATTAAACCATACTGTTAAAACGGAAACATTAAATAAATAATTCCGTTCTCATTTCATGATATGAAATTTTGAAGCTAAAACTTACATTCGTAATTAAAATCCACAAATTAATATAATTTAGTAAATGCTTATAACATCATATATGTTAGAGTTGAAGCTAGAAATAGAAACGTTATTTTATTAAGTTAAAATATTAAGAAATTCAAATATACGGTGTATTATTTTAACTATCAACGCTTTCAAATATGTTTTAGTTATTTAACAACGTTTGTTCTTCATGTTTGCTTTAATAAGGTAGCTTCTAAAATTATATTATTATTGAAATATTAAATATCTATTGGCGTCTCAGCTGTTTAAATAGAAACGTAATGATAACAGGTTCAATTCTTATTAGGAGAAATATCTTTTTTAAGCTACTTGCTATATCCTGCATATGGCACCGTGCTTTATAGGCAGAGGGAACCTATCGTCAAGAAATCACTTTTCACACAACTTAAAGCGCAATTGGTTGTGGGTTCGATTCCTACTCGGGGAAAGATTATTTTCTTTTTCTGATTTGATAAAAAAACAAAACCTCATTATCTTTCGGAGAAATTATTATAATTATTTTATTATCATTTCTCCGCTCTGCTAGCACGAAACACGGCGTTGAATTCTGCTATTCAACAAGTCTGGAATGTTTTGTAAAAAGGGAGAAACGTTTCTTAATACTAGGTTCCCTATATCTTCCCTATTACGCGGAAAAAAGCGTGACGCTGAAGTAAAAAATGACTTAAAAAAATAAACTAACCAGCTTTTGTTTTACAAGATACACGAAAAAGTACACTACTTTCCGTATTCTTATGTTTTTAATATAGAAAGTTTATAAAAGTTGGTCGAGCGCGTGCACGAAATGGCTGTAGGTAGATACGCGGTCTCGCTGTAATAGACAATATGAAAATTTTTCCTTTACTCTATTATATAGGCGGTCAAGTAGTCGGTGTTGCCATATAATGAGGGTAGTTAAATATTTTAATTATTTTTTGTTAAAATAATGGTGGACTTAGTGGTATAGATAGTTTTTAAAATATTGGTAAATAAAAATAATGTTTACAGAATGGATAAAAAGTAGAAAATTGAGTTTCTTAAAAGAGAATACCGAAATAAAAAAATATATTTCCAATTGGGAGACAAGACTGAATGCCTTTTATTGCATCAAAACGTCTTGTTAAAAATGTTATGTGAATGTGAAAATATAAAATTGTTATTCTTTGTTATCTCAGATTGTGAAGGTAGGTACACATTATTTAATATGAACGTTCCCCAATTAAAATTTGTGGGTTCGATTCCCACTTGAGGAAATTAAATATTTAATATTTCCATTTTCTTCACTCTGGTGTCGTGGCAAAGCCTCCAGAATTCAGCAGAAAATTGGCAATGGAGTACCTTAACACTAGGTTCCCTCTGCCTACCCTGTTGTGTGTGGATAAAACTTTATATCTAAGATATTATATAAAAGTAAACAACATCAATTAAGCCATCATTACCTTATAAAAATATCAGGAATAATATTTCAATATACATATAAAATGTGAACAAAATTCATATGAATTTAATTGGCCTGTGCAAATGTTGGAAATGACACGAGGCTTTATTTACTTTTTCCTCATTTTCCTTTATTTGCCGAGTTTATTTTTCGCTTGACGTATGAGGAGGTAACAAACATTATTACAGGGAGAGTCAACAAATAGCTTATAGCCGTTCCGATGTGGATCTTAGTTTCAGGATATGATCGTGATATAGTTAAGTGTACTTACACGCACTTTCACGCTTTTTCCACTATTATGCGGGAAAAAGATAATAGTGACGCGCGCGCTTCCGATGTGAGAGCACGTCGCTTTGCTCCCAA
>JAEBDU010011840.1:424-16746 GCA_016802625.1 Heliconius numata
TCGAATTGATAACCTCCTTTTCTTACAGAAGTCGGTTAAAAAAACAAAACTTACTTGAAATATATTATTGCTCTCGCTATTCAAAATCATGACACACTGATCGAAATGATGGTGTTCCATAGTGGACGTCGAATACAAAATGGCCAAAGGACTTTCCGTTTTCGTTTGAAACGCATTATTAGTGCCTCTATGGTCTAGGTCGTGGCATAAACAAGCCACTAGGAGACCTAGGATTTCTAGGTCAGACATAAATCTCTCCATTTTCCCAGTTTTCAACATGGCGAACATTGTCTGTGCTACGTTCAATGCGTGCCGCCAGTTATGGTACTTGACTGGACGGTAGTTCTTCTTTACTGATAGTATCCATCTGCATAGCACCTGTAAAGTTAAGTTTTATTATATTACTAGTGGACCCGGACGCGGCTACGCCTGCTTGAACTATAAGAATATTTTCGCGTCGGTCATACTATGCCGCCCGAAGGCTAGGTCATTTCGAATCAGTGACATCTTCTTAATTATTTATTAGAATGTTATACAGTAAACTATAATTTCCATCAAGATAAAACGCTAAAAGTGACTGTTACATTTATTTTCATAAGGATGAATATCAAAATGTCGCGGTAACGGTTGCGTAGCGACGCGACGGTTGTTATTAACATGGCAGAATAAATTGCATGTCAAATTAGAAAGTACTTTAAAATATATTAGTTTATATGTGTAATGTAATGTTATATAGCCTATAGCACTTCTTAAGAATGCAGCTTTCATACAAAATAAAAACAAAGTAAATCGGACCAGTAGATCCAGAGATCTTAGCGTTCAAACAAACAAACAAACAAACTCTTCCGCTTTATTATAGTAGTATAGATATATATTATATATTTTACATTTTATTTGCTTGAGGCGACATCCTGTACATTTAGCGGTTAGGCAGAGGCTACGTGAGAGCCTAGTGTTAAACACTCCGTTCAAAATAAGACACTTCCGTTTCCCACTTTCCGAATTCTCGAGGCTATGCGTGTTAAGTGACAGAATTCTTCTCTATGCACGCAAAATATTTATTATTTAATTCCTCCAAGTGGGACTCGAACCCACAACAGTTGCGTTATCAGCCGCTAGCTTGTTCTCTTGCACCAAGACGGTATCAAGAAAACGGAAGTAATGGAAATATAAATATTTGTTTTTCTCGAACGGGGATCGAATCCACAACCAGTCGTGTTTAAATCACACTTTGTGCCCCTGCGCCACGCCTGGCCTCATCATTTATAGATAAAATTTAAATTATTTTAATTTTAACTATAAAACACAAAGCTAGCCAATTGATGATAACAAATAAGCATAACAATAGATGCTTCAACCATTTTATTGCAATTTTAGATTACACTTTTGTTAACAACTTAATGTGAAAATATTTTCATTTGTGTTATTTCGAATTGTAAAAGAACAAATAGCTGTGGATATTATTGCATATCTAATATGAAAAGTGCCAAATTATAAAAAAGATTTCTTTTGTATTAAATATACTGAATGAAATCAAAATTTTGGTACTAATTATTACATGGTAAGAACCTCTACAAAAAGCTCTAAAAAGTAAACAAACTAGAAGAGAGGTAGTAATTTTCATTTTTTCTTATATTATGAGTAAAGAGTAAGAACTCAAACTCGATTAAGTCACCTTGAAATAAAAAATACTAGAGCAAAATAGATTTGGGAGCTACTACGCCACAGACAGACATGCAGATACGTAAAATCTAGACCCCCTCTATTTTTATCGGGAGCTAAAAATAAATGAAAACTTAATATTTTACTTATTATTTATGAAAGATTTAAATCCCATACTTACATCGTAAGGAATATGAAATTTTTCAACAAGATTGCACTGAAGGAACATTCGTAACGTCGCTCTACATGTATCTTCGTCGGATAAATCGAAATCTATAAAAAAAAACAACATTTTAACAATAATATTATGATAATACGATATTATAGGCCCCAGTTGGACGTCAAATTTAAATTGGAACATTTTGTAGGTTCGATTCCTATTCGGGGATATTTTTTTTTTTTCATTTTCTCGCCTACCCTGCTCTATAGCAGTATCACGCTGTGAAACAAAAAAAATATACTAATTAAGTAAATATATATTAAATATATTAGTTTCAAAAAGCCTCACGTCAATTCCCTACTATTAAATATAAAAAAGTAACAACAGACTATACAAACTTACCGTGAAACTTAAAACTATACAAATTATAGACTTCAGCGGAGGGTATGACCTCTTGACATAATTTGTTCGTGTCTTCCGCCGACGCCGTCGCGTGGTACGACAGACACTCGAGCGCTACCTTTGAAGCAAATGGTATTTTTGTTAAGTATTAAATAAGATATCAGTAGAAAATACTTAAATATCTATGATATTTCGTCCAGTCGTGGTGCAGTGGCTCAAGCGCGTGACATTTGATGTTTAACTATTTCACCGCGTTCAAGCGCGGCGTAGAGTTCCGCCACTCAACACGCAATGCCTTCAGAACTATCAATGTCGTACAAAATCTTACATTTTTTATCTAGTTGCCAGTAATATTTTACACACGCTGATAATTCATATTTGCAATCATCGACCGACCAAAAAGACGAGCATCAAACAAAATAAGTATATTTTTTCTCTAAATAGGATTCGAGCTCGTAAGCACCGTTTTTATAGGAATAAATTTATTTTCAACTTTATATCCCGCTTATAGCAGGGTAGGTTAGGGAACCCAGTGTTAAGACACTCCTTTCTCCACTTTCCGCAGAATGTTTGAGGCAATGCGTGTTGGGTGGCGGAACTCAACGCCGCGTTTCGCCTTGTTACCACAGCGAAGAAATGAAAATATTAATAAATAATAGTTAATTAGCCTTGTGGGGATGGAACTCACAACCGTCATGTTTACAGTGACATGTTTAACCCACTGCGCCGTCATAGCTTCATTTTATATTTATTTATTTGGAATTTAAATATACATTACCTTTTGCTTCGCCATCAACTTGCAAGCGTTCTCATACATTTGCGTATTATGGATGCCGAGACCACAGAATATAGCGAACGCTTCGAATATTGAAATGTCGCCGTCAGTGAACTGAGATCCGTTTTCCTACAAAAAGTCAATAATATTCTAAGTTGAAAAATGTCTCACTACTCTCGAACTTTCTAGATTTTTCTGTACATTTCAATATCGGTCATACAAAGTAAGTAATATGGTGCATTACATTTCAAATACAAATATAACGACATCTTGTTTTACTCTTTGGTCGTTAGTGAAGTTTTTTAAATTCAATAAAACTCATAAGTTAAATTTGATTAGCAATATTTTTTTTTGATCTAAATGTAAATAATTTTAAATGGTAAATCCCTATAAATGTTAAGAGGTACATATTGTGTACGCCCTAAATAGAGATAATATCTGTAGACGGGTGTGGAGATTTGATTATTGGGATTATTTTAAACTTTATTCTATACTAACTTCACGAATAAACAATGCGCAAAGTTCAGAAAGCTTAACTATAGAGCGGCCACAACTCTTCCACCGCACTGTAAATGAATAACATTTTAAAAAATAACCAAAATATATCTAATCTGATAAACTCACCTTATTTATCAACTGGGCTACTCCTATAACATCTTTATTAGCGTTGACTATCGGCATACATAGCATGGTGCGAACGTTCGCTGCGTCGTCAGTTACATGGTCGCCCACCACCATACCGTTCTCTTTCCTCCAGTCCTCCACATCAGATATGTTTAAAGCTTTATTTGATTGAGCTACCTGTTAAAAGGATTTTTTTATAGTTACACGCTGCATCCCGTATACAGCAGGATAGGAAAGAGGAAATCTAGTGTTTAAACATTCCGTTTCCCGACTAAAGCCTTTGTTTTGTCTTGTTACCAGAGTAAATAAATGAAAATAATTCATACTCTCAAGTAGGAATCGAACCCACAACCGTCCCGTAAAACATATACCAAAGTAAGGAAATGAAAATATATATAATCATTTTCTGGGATGGGGATTAAACTCACAACCGTCGTATATACCAACAATCAGGCGCTGCCCCACTACACCACGACGGCCGCCAATCTTCTTCTTAAATAAAATCTAATTTAATTTATTTAAATCAAATTATATGAATTAGAATTAAAGATAAAAGTTTTAAATACACAATTTAATCTCAACAAGGCACCTTTGTGATAACAATTTAGAAACAGAAACTTAGAAAGTTCTTAGCGTCGCGTCGCGTCGTATTAAAATCTAGACCTGGTAATCTGAGATTAGGTGCGCATTAAAGTTCAAGGGAAACACGATTGCCTTTCAACTCACGACCTTTGAGGTAAAACGCCGAAAATAAATTGTAATGCAAATTTAGGTCTAACGCAATAAAATACTTATAAGATTCTTAATAAAGTTCTGAGTGATTTGCAGAATTTGGAAATACTGATTAAATATTTATTTATTTTATTCTATTTTTGCTTTTTTCTTTATTTTTGGACATATATTTTTTTTGGGGCCGTAGTGATGCAGGGGCACATTGCGTGTTGAGTGGCGGAATTCAACCAAACTGTTAGCCATGTTACGAAAATGATATGAAAATATTAATGTTTCATTTTTTCGAGTGGGCATCGAACTCAATCGTTGTGTTTACAGTCGCACGCTTTTGGCCCTGCGCCATGGAAGCCTTAATTGACCCTATTGTATGATTTAAATTAAAGATTTTTTGTGATATATTTTATATGTAGATACCAATTAATTTTCCAATTAAAGCTACAATTCTAGAAAATAGCAAATAATAAACATAATATACTATACAACACTTATTTCTAGAACTCGAACACTCCAAATACAAGTTATTCAACACAATAATAAGTTATAATTAAGTTAGAGCGAGTATTGCAAGCGAGTGGTTCCACAATGCTCCCTTGCCAAAGTTTATATATAACACGACCAAATTGTAGAGTTAGTTAGTGTATAGCTGTGTAGTTTATGAACTACTGTACTATGTATTTAGTTGTATATAAAGTATATAACCACTGTTTGAAAGTAAAGTTTCTTGTTAAATCATTAAAGAAATAAAATAAATAAATATAATTTTATCTAAACGCATATATGGGTATAGACGTATATTTGCGTGTATAACGTAAAAAAAAACGTTAAAAATACACAAAAAATATCCCTTTTGTTTAATATAGGTACATATACTCAAAGTTTTTTAAAAATATTTTTTATCTCACCTAATATTTTTTGAACAGGTTCACATTCTAAGCCGACGATATGTAGCTCTTATTTTTTTAATAGTAAAAGCTAGTATATCATATACTTACTGCTAGAGCAATACAAGCTAACGTCGACTTGATATCATGTCGAGGTGTAAGCGTGGTTCTCGAGTGTTTTGCTCCCAGTTCGAATAAGGTGTGGAATCTCGTCGGTGCAGGCGGTGGTAGAGCTGGAGCACCACTTCGTCTGCCGCCTGGTCTTTGGACTATACGTTCTAGATGACTCTGTAATATAATAAATTAATAGAGAATTCATAATAAATTAACTGTATATATATACATAGTTTATTGTATTCAACATTTATTCTAACATGCAAATCGTTCATATATATTTTCCTACACCTTACAAATTATCGTCCATCAATAAAATATTCCAAAACAACAAAAAATAAAACAAAACACATATATTCTAAATAAAATAATGTTATTTAATAATTAATACGAATCAAATGCTACATCCGGAACAGCTTCATACGTCCGGGTGTCTCGGGCGCCATGCTGCCGTGTATGTCAGCGAGGGAGGGCAGATGCGCCAGCTTGCCGCGCGCCGCCACCGCCGGCGGCTTGCTGAGCATGCGACGCGCTACCCGGATTATATCTTCTGCTTGGATTTTTTCAATTTCATTAATAAAGTAGGATGGTGGTTTTCTCTTGCCCGTCGCTAACACTTGTCGGCCGACATCTTCGAACACTACAGGCCTCGCTTCGAGATTCATTAACAGCATAGACTGTAACTGCGTCTTAGCTCTCCTCAGCTCGTTAGCGGACACGGAGCCGGCCATGGCGGCGAGCTCGCGCGCGACCACGAGCGCGGTGTCGTGCAGGCGCGCGGGCGGCGCCGCCGCGTGCACGCACATCAGCCCCGTGTCGCCGTACGCGTGGTTGTACGCTGTCGCGTTGAACATCCAGTGGTATCTATTCAGCACATTAGTGTACAACCGCGTGTACATGCCCTTGCCGGGGCCGCCTGCGGAGAAGGAGCCGCCGCCGCCCATCATCATGTTGAGGACGCACGTCGCCACGAAGTCAGGGTCGCTGTGCGAACAGCTTTCTAACCCTATAACAATATGTGATAATTCGGGTAAATCTGAACCAGGATACAAAGGTATTTCACATTCTTCCTGGACTATTCCACCTGTATATTGAGCGAGAGATTTGTCTGTCTGTGGAGAAAAACTTCCTTCAGAATGCCAAGTTGGTTTCATATCAACAAAATATTTTTGCACATACTCTACAAAAGGACCATGCTCTACACCAACTGCTGCAACAACCATTTTATCTGGGGTGTAGTGGTTCTTTAAGTAGTTCAAGATGACATCTCTGTCTATTTTCATCAAATTCTCCGTTGGACATATTTTTGGTAGTCCCAAAGTATTTTGTTTATATGCAGCAGCATGTATCATGTCCATCAAAATTGTTTCTTGTTCAGGCCTCATGGATATGATATGTATTATTAGTAGTAGTATATGTAGGGTAGACAGGAAATCTAGAGTTAAGACACTCTGTACCCCATGTTCCGTCTATATTTCCAAACAATATGTGTTGAGTGGCAGCTTTATCTTGGTAGTAAAGAGAGGAAATGAAAACAATTTATTCCTCTGATTGGAAATCAAACCCACAACCGTCGCGTTCATAAACACTGTACCACTAAGCCACGATGGTTTTTAATAAATTAATCTTTGAATTATAAAAGCATTTTTTTCAGCTGGACGCTTTGAAAGAATACAGCTCCAAACGCTAAAGTTAAAAGTTAATGCACAATAATTTAAGCTTGTTAGGACTTTCGTATTTTTAAAAGAAAAATGTACTATTTTAAACAAAAAAACGGGAAAAATGGAAATATATATATTTATGTAAATGTAAAGCAAAACGATCACCAATAAGCACGATGGAATATAATTAAAATATTTAAACTAAAAGAACGGCTTTAATCATGTAACCGAAAAAAGGCTAAGGATTTCCAGTTTTACCTATTTGTATATTTGCTCAAACATGAATAAAGGTTATTAGAAGACCTTTTTGGGTATTAGAGTCGTTACTATCGTATAAACGATGTTATAGATAAGGTTTATTTTTTCTTTACGTACTTTTCTAATGTATAGGCTATTTGCAATGTGGTTATTTTAGTAGTTTATTTATGAGTTCAAGGTCAATTATAAGAAAAAAATATATTTTTTAATTCATAATATGTTTCTTCGATCGGAATTAGTAAGATAGTCGCTGTGTACTTATATATAACTCCTCTGGTGCAACAACGACGTATTTGCACTTTTTGAGAAATTACAAAAGCGATACTCAAAGTTTGTAAATAGTTTTTCCGCATATTATTTTTTATTACATATTGTTCGTCATATATTAACCCAAGACGTGAGCGAGATAGATGAAAAACAATGACACTTATTTAAAATAAGATTCAACTGAAATTCACAAACTAACAATACCCAAGACTCACCAGTGTAACACAGTTGAAGTTTCAACCAAAATGTAATATCAAATAGAAATTGGTAAAGTTTTTCAGCCCTCATTTGAAATGTATTCAGCATAGCTGATATAAATCCAAGTTTGGATTTTGCTCAAAATCGGTATTGAAGTCACGTTTTCACCTAACAGTAAAGGTATTTTCTTTTCTCTGATTACGCTATCGTACTGGTTAATACCATCTGTCATAAAATGTAATAGTCTACGAAATTGGATTTTCTGAATTATATTTTTTTTTCTAGTGGATAGAGTAGGAAGAGGGTAGCTAGTGTAAAGACGCTCCGCTCTCCATTTTTCCGCTGCAATCTGAAGGCATGGGGCGAAGAAATAAAAATATTAAATACTTCATTTCCTCGAGTGGGAATCGAATTCGGCAGAAATTGGGGAACGGAGTGTCTTAACACTAACTACCCAACTAAATGTGGGATACAACAGGGTGAAGCTGAAAAAAAAGGTTTACTTACAGATTCACAATGATCCGTATCCAATATGAAAACCGCACATCTCTCACATTTCAACAGTTCACGAGCCTCCGTCATGATCTTGGTAACTAGACATTCTAAATTGCTCTGCTCCTCAAATATACTTCGCGCCAAAGCGAGTAGTATCTGGTTCCTTTTATATTCCAGCACTGACGACTCGAATAGTTGTGCATTTTGTATGCCAATGCCGCAGAATGTTAGATAGCGGCGGAAGACTTCCACGTCGCGTGGTGAAAACTCTTTTGAACCTAAAAGTTAGATTAAAATTATTTTTATCCTTCTTTAATTTCCATATACAGGGTGTCCCGGGAGTCAACGACAAAACGAAAACAGGTGATAGACCAAGTCGTGACAGTTATGAGAAAAATATTTTAAAAAATCTGTGTCATGTATTTTTCATATTAAATTGATTTAAAAAATATCGGAAAAACCGACACCCTGTGATGATTTTTCAAGTCCTAAGACTACAAATATTACTCTTTTGTCATTTTTTTTCCTGTAATATAATCATGAGTAACCCTTCTGTGAATTACAGTTTAATATTGAAACATACCTGCATCGGTTTTCAATAAAATGCCGTGTTTTTGTCAAACATTAAATTCAAAATATTTAGTACACTCAACTTTAACTGACTGTAATATAAAAAAAATGTTTTCGTTTTATCGTTGACTCCTGGGACACCCTGTATAGTTTATTTTTCTAGTTCCTAGTGATATTATTTGAAATTTTCGTCATCGTTCGATTCATAAACAATAATAGAATTTTTTATTTTGTATTGAAATTTAAAAATATTAAATGCGAATGAAAATTTTGGGTTGTTTCTTATTTTGTTTTTGGTTTTCAATTTAGGTAAAATTTGTATTAAAAATCAGTCTAATTAAATTGAATCCCACTTACCATCAGTTTTGTTAATAATTTGGGCTACGCCGACCACGTCCCCTTCGCAATTACATATCGGCATACACAATATTAATTCAGTTTTATATCCTGTTCGAGCGTCGATCTCGCTGTTGAATCTGGAATTAAATGTTGTATGAGTAACCAAGTATGGTATTATGTAGTACTTTATATACAAGTATATATCCTACCTATGTGATATTTTTTTTTTATTATTTGTTTTATCTTTAGTAAGATTTTTTTTTCAGGAAAACTTAGAAACGGAATGAGTATAGACATTTTTTGCATGCAACAAATAATATCCTATAACCTAACCTCGATAAAAGTCCTTTATCAATATAAATAATTTTTCAATTCAATAGTTCATGAGATTAGAGCGTTCAGCCAAATAAACTTAGCTTGGTAATATAAGTGTAGATAGTAAAGATAACTGTTTTTCACCTACCGTGGATCGGCATAAGCGTTCTTGATGTTGATAGGGTGTTTCGTTTGCGCGGCCAACCCCGCGACTCCGACTCCAAAGTTAATTTTTATCTCTTGCGATCTTGCTATACGTAAGGCGTCGTAAAGGTCTATAAACAAAATAAAAATATATGAATAATATTGGCTAGATTTGCGTTTCCCACCCCCGTATAGAAAGTACTAACATATTATGTTCTTCATATACTTCACTGATTGTAGTTGGGCGGAGACTGAAGAGATTTGTCACTAATTCGTATGTACTACGTGAAATCATTAATTGATTGAAATGAGTTAAGATAATGAATGTATTGAAAGTTTGTGAAAAAATGGAATGCAGAATTTGACGAGAATATTCGTCGTCTTACAGGTAGAATTGATATAAATTTTGTTGTTAGCATCTCTGTGGAAATTTTTAGGATATGTACTTCTAAATATATAAAATAGAGTAATCAATTTGTAGGACTGTTTACTAAATATTTCTTGATATTTTAGCTGTCATACTATACGAAAAATTATGTACTTTACATATAATTTTTCATACAAGTTTTATTCATAATATTAATACTATGATTTATTGTTATTATCTAAGCGCATTTGAACAAAAAAAAATCTGTATATCAAGATTTTTGTCATTCAATTATATTATATGTATGCTGATAATAATAATAATTTAGAGCACCGTAACGTCCATTACTCGTACCCAATTTCCGTTATCATCTAAGAAGCTTCCGGAAGCTATCACTATCAATATTAATACCTACTACATACAAGGTAACTACCGAGGTCCGGTGACGCCACAAAATTAATTAAAGAGCAACTATCGACCTCAGCTTGTCATTTGACCTGGTTTCAAATATTAATTTGACTATATATATAAAGAAAATATAAATATTAAATAAGTCATTTCCCTAAATGGAAATCAAATTCACAACCATTACAGTAACGCTGTGCCACTGCGCTACGACGGCTTAAAATACTATTTTCTTAAAAATCCGTTACTATAGCAACGCCAAAACAATAGTAAAAAGCGCCATAATCTCTTTGTCTTCTAAAAAAAGGCAAAGTATAAGGCTTTGTAGAAAAACGAATCTTTTAAAATTACTTCCAACTGCAGCTCATTTCTCGAGTCCACTTAGCCTAGTTCCACGTGAACTTTTAAAAATCTGCGAAGTGAGTAACATTTAAATGATGGGAAGAGATTAGATGTAGCAATCCAGGTCCAGATTACGTCTCATTATGAACTTTGTGCTGCTTTTGTGAATCTAATTGTCATGCATTTGTTGAATTCTTTAAGTTGAACATTTTATTTTAGTCTTTATTCTTTATTATAAAATTTTTATTATATATTGAGAATTTAATTCAATGAAACTTTATGAATATTCTGAAAAGATTTTTTCTATTGAATGTGTAAGCTTGTTTTTTTCTATTGACATATATTCATATAACAGTTTTTAGCTTCACCTGGGAACCTAGTGTTGAGACAATCTGTTTCCTTTAAGAAACTTTCCCCACTTTCCGCCGACTTCTACTCCTGCGCCACGACTTGTCTCATGCCATCATTGCCAAGATTGTTCACATCGAGTGAAGCGATGAAGCGGGTTTGTATATAATACAATTTTGGTAGTAACCTGCATTTATGTAAAAATCTTATTCAAAGTGACGTTATAAATGTAGTCCTATTTCAATAATATTCAAAATTCAAATATAATTTTTCATTTCAGGCAAATTTTCTTAATATCGGGGGAAAACTTTTCCATCAAGAACGCTCGCCGCGAAAGCTTTTAAAGTGACAATTCAAATTATCCAGAGTAAGAAAGAAAGCTAATAAGAAGGTTGCAACAATTTCTCATTAGGACTTCTACCTAAATAAAAGAACCGGTTAAGTGCGAGTCGGACTTCCGTTCCGAACGTTTCCGTAGCAATTTCAGGATTGTGGGTCAACGGAAAGTTAACGCCTATAAAAGATAACGGGCATTTGCACTTATTTTGTATGAAATATGATGATTTTTTTCTATGAAATACCTATAAATTTTGAATTTGCAAGTTTTTTCCTTTATATTTCCTGTAAGATATCACTTCGTGCCAAATTTCATAATTGTAGGTCCACGAAATGTACCTTATGGATTACGCGACGAATTTCATACAAAATCCAGCAACATCGATGACTTAGAAGTATATATTTTGTCCTTTAAGGCACCATGGACCTGAATATTTGGATAGTAATTTCAACTTGACACTTTTACGCGATCTCGAGATAAATAGTCTTGACAGACGGACAACAATCCTATCAGGGTTCCGTTTTTACCTTTGGAGTTGCGGAACCCTAATAAGTAACTTTAGATATTTATGTTTCCCTACAAAATTTATTTCACTGTGTTGTTATACTCTTGAGAGGTATTTGAAAACTTTGTACTTGTTTGTAATATTAAAAATGTAATAAAAAATGTACAGAAAGTTTTATAATCGCCCTTCTGAGATGGAAATATTTTTTGATTTCATTTCTTATTGCTATTCGTTTGTTCGGGATGGAAAAGTTGAAAACTGTGAAAAGATTGCGTGAAATTATATTAAGAGGTTTATAAACAAATTTAGAAACACTTCTTTCGCGAGAAAGAAAGTATATATTTATATATATATTTAAGTAGAACAGCGTTAAAAAAAATACGGTTGAAGTATTATACAAATATATATTTTTTTTAGTTTCAGGGTGTATCCCGGACATATCAGGGCAAGCATAGGATACCAGGGAACCTAGTATTAAGACACTCCGTTGTTAATATTGACTTTGAATCATTAAGAATGAATTGGCTAATTTCAGAAAGGGCTTAGTGATTTTTTGATGTAGGTATAGCCTATCCGCCTTCGCAGGAATACTCGTATACTTCATCTTCTCTATTCTGTACTGTTTAACCCTTCTACTCCTCCTTATCTGAAGAAACAATTCAAGTTTCTACGTGACGTCCACTCACTTTCACTACGCTCCCAAAACAATCTATTACTTGAAATTCCTCTTCACTCTTCTTCTTTTCTGTCTAACTCCTATACTATTAAAGCTGCCCAACTATGGAATTCCTTACCAATTGAAATCAGACGTGCCAAAAGCTTACAAAAATTTAAAACTTCGTTAAAGAAATATTATTTAAATATGTAATTTTAGCCTTTGTTTTTAGCATCAAAAATTTTTTTTTATATATCTTTAAATACTATGTGTACTATATGTATTATTTATTTATTATGTTTATTTTACTGTATAGTAATGTATATTTATCTACGTATATGTATGTGTTATTTATTTAGTGTATTTTAGTGTATGTATATATATATATATATATATATATTTATTTATATTATTATTAAATTCCTTATATTATAATTTAATGCACCACCCACCACCGTCTTTTTTATACAATTCCAACAACCAAAGGTTGCCTGGAAGAGATCGCTTCAAGCGATAAGGCCGCCTTATTGTACATGTGTTTGTTAATTTTGTATATAAATTGTGTAAAATTTTGTTGTTTTTGTGCAATAAAGGATATTGTATTGTATTGTATTGTATAGATATTGTCTTTAATATGATAACGTTAAGAGTACCCGTAAGTAATCTACGTCAGTACCGAAGTAATTGTTTAGTTTAAGCGGGCGAAGCCGCGAGCGGGCCGCTAGTATTAAATATAAGTAAACATACACATGTGTATGTTTTAATAAAATTTTGTATAATATTCACGTGCCTATCTCCAAAGGTACCTCTACAGTTAACTTAGTAACTTACTCTCTATTATTCGAGACATTGCTTATTCAGCCAGAATTATTAAAAGGGTGTTAGAGTTAGCGAAAGGCGAAAGGAAAGCCGGTGGGATAAAATATTTTCATTCTTTGAATATTCATGAAGTGGTTTTTACGGTGTTTTAACAACTTTTATATATAGATACATAATATATGTAAAAAAAATTGTTGTATGAAATAAAAATAGTTTTAATTGTTATATGTTTAGATTACAGGGCGACGGATTTGAAAGTATTCAATATTTAATTTTCCAAGTGGGAATCAAACCCACAACCGTCGCATACGCTTGTGCTCTGCGCCACTATGGCCTATAAAATGTATTATAAATGTGATAAAAAAGTACACGTTCATAAATATAGTGTAAATAAGCAAAAAATATAAACCTAGTAGTTCTAGTAAACTAAAAATAAGCTGAAGTGTTCTTGACGCACAAACAAACACACCATCACATAATATTACATTCCAGGGTTAAAATAATAAGCTACAATGTCACGTATTGTTGCTAATATCTAAAGGAAGGGCTCGATATAAATAGAAACCTATTGTATAAAATCTTAATATAAATAGCATATTGTTTGATAATACTTGCTTCTTAAGATAAACGCCGTATAAAGACGTAATGGGAAATATACCTGCGTTTATTTAATCTGGATGAAAGTACTTTATAAGTATTTAAGATTTATATAAATAATGTTATTAAATTTTATGTAAATTATATGTAATTAACTGTAGTTCCCTTGGGTTTTATATTGAGACGGCTTATATGAGTTAAAGGTTCTACTAAGAGGCCGGCATGGCGCAGTGGTACAAGCGTGTCACTGCATGCGACGGTGTTTGGTTCGAATCCCATTCGGGAATTAATATTTAATGTTTTCATTTCTTCGCTCTGGGAACAAGGCAAACTAATAGATTAAATAGAAACAGAAAAAAGGATCCGTAGTACTAATATTAATTTAAATTAATTAAAATGAATCTAGACAAATTAAAGTGAACGTCAAAGTTTTCGCTAAGATCCCAGTCTCGTTCATAGTAATTAATTTGTCTAGATCCGAATCGAGATTCTGATCTGAATTGAGTTCGAAGTTTGGAAGCGGCTCAACTTAATGGAATTTATATGAAAATTTATTTTCAAATTCAAAGGTTTATGTAATTACAATATCGCTTTAAATATACTCGTACATATATTTTCTGTTTATTATATTCAGATTTTAGTTAAATGTGTCTTAAAATAATACTAAAGATATTTTAGTTCACTTGTAAAAATTTTAAGTAGGCTATGTACATACAATCTACTGAATTTTTGTATCTTTATATATCTTTATTTGGTTTCACGCTGTATCCTGCAGGTAGCAGGTTAGACAGAGTGAACATGGGAACCTAATGTTAAGACACACCGTTCGCATTAAGACATTTCTGTTCTCCACTTTCCGCCGAATTCTCGAGGCATTGCGTGTTGGGCGGTGGAATTGGAACCAGAGTAACTAAAGTACCTAAATATTCCATTCTCCTGAGTAGGAATAGAACCCACCACCCTCGCTTTTACAATAGCACGCTTGTGTCCCTACGCCACCACGGTCTCCTTAACACATTTTATAATCTATGTTTTCTTTTTACTTTCGTTATATTACAACCTTATAATATATAAAAAAATAGAAAGATAAACAAACAAACGGCAGTGTGTGGCCTCCGTTTCTCAAACTTGGCTTTATAACTTATTGATGATCCTTTGTTGAGAACCGTTTGAATAGCGCCATTATAACATTATTGCATATTGATTACTCATATATTATGTATCACGGTTAGTGGTGTGTATGAAATTTATAAACTAATTCATTAGTAGCTTCCGTCGTAGCAGTACAGCGCGTGACGGTTGCAGGTTCGATTCCCACTCGTTGGAATATGGGAGGTAGACCGTGGCCACCCCGGAAACTTTACCCTGAAAAATAAAAGTTTAGACGAACGAAAAAAAGCTGAGAAGTTTTTTTTCTCATATACCGCTACCCTAGTCAGAAGGAACCTAGTGTTAATAATATGACGTGTATTATTAATTACTCAATAATTTTCAGTAAACTAAAATAATACAGACCTGTGTCTCTGGTGACGTCGAAGAGCTTAGCTTGTAAATATCTGTTTGGAGTTGTCCCTTTTGCTAAGAACAGACTGCCTCTATCCGCTGCGGTCAACAGGCAGACGTTTACTAGAATCTGAAACAAAAAAAAACCAGTTAAAAAGAAGTTATCTTCTCTGTCTCTCTCTATTAACTTTAAATACGACAGCTGTGGTTTCGATTCTCACTGGGGCAATAATTCCATCATTAGTTTACTTTAATATAATAAAAAAATATATATTTTAAATAATATATTTTTTGCTCTATTTTTAGCTAATTAAATGTCACTGTTGTCTATTCATATCAGGGATACACTTACTTTAAATATAAATATTTAGTTAAGTTTCGTTAGAATCTTGATCCTCACATAAAATCATCAAGTCACGTCCAAAAAAGCATAAAATTCATCTCAAAACCTCGCTCATTTATATTTCATAGTGATAACAAATCTTTAAAAAAGTAATAAAATTAATTAAAAGTAAGAATAATAGGTCTTTTTAGCCAAGGAAAAGATTTAAGACAGCGAGATATTTTTAAGTAAAATTTATTTAAATTTTTCATTTAGCGGAAAAGAGATTAATTTCAAGTTTTTGCACAGTTCTTTATTTACTTACTTTGTTATAACACAGCCTCTAGTTAGCTTTTTTTTATGAAGTACATTCAATACGAGGTATACATAGAGAAAATGATAAATTACTGCGTTCTCCCTAGCGTAACCTAACGCTGTAAATCTAAACATGGACAGCAAATATATTTGTCTTTTATGGAAGGAGATTTATTGTCATTAAGTTTCCCTTAAACGTCTGAACGACGT
>JAEBDU010011840.1:31746-56231 GCA_016802625.1 Heliconius numata
AAGGAGATTTATTGTCATTAAGTTTCCCTTAAACGTCTGAACGACGTGATATCGTCTTTCCTAATTATTTGCTCCTACTTATGTCTACTCTAAAGAGGATTACACTTAAGTAATATTAGATTTTCTATTATATTCCACAATAAACTTAACGAAATTGAAATTCAAAATGAATACTTCAGATTTCTAATAAAGGTAAATTTTAGTACAAGAACAATGCTAATATATTATGTAAAATAATACTTTATTAAAAAAGTTTCTTTTAAATTTAACTTAATCATTACAACTTACCTTGAATTTCAAACTTGTTCTTCCAATTATTTTAATTAAAATTAAGCAAGCAATTAAAATGTAATAGCAAAGATTAAAATTACAAAATCAAAAAATAAAGTATTTATTTATATGCTTACGGTTAGTTTATTAAGATTTTTTCGTGACTATTGGATACTGGGTAGGTAGATAAAGTCTGATGAGTATTTTAATCTTTAATTAATCTTTTATTTTAATTTCTATTTATTGGGCAAAGCCAAGCCAATAGACCAGAATTTTACAGATCTTAACAAATCAAAAACCATGTAGTACGCCCTAAAAAATTATAGAGCCCATAAACAGCCTAATATTAATTACTTAAATTCTTGTATAACGTTTAACCATTCTAATATCGTAAAAGCAATACTGCTTGAATACTCCAGTTAATACCATCTTCTATTGTGTCTGTATCATAAACAATGTTATGAAAGCCCTTCAGTCACCTTCAAACTAGGTTCGGTAGCTAGGCGTTCTCAATTTACAATCTACATAATATAATATTATACTTCATTTCAGGCCGTTGTGGCACAGTAGTACAACATGTAACTGTAAGCGCGTCGGTTTTGGATTCAATTCCCACTCAGTGGAATGAATAAATAAAACGCAGTGTTGAGTTCTGATACTCAACACATAATGTCTCGAAAATTTGGTGCATTACGAAACATATCTCCGCCATTTTCCCGAAGACCGGGGGATTATGCATGTTGTTAAATTAAATTAACGACCTAGCAGGCAACAATACGGTTAATGAACTAAGTAAGTATTTATTGATCAAAAGTCCTATAAAAAAACTTCTAACGTTGAAAGATTGTAAAACAACTCTTGATACTTCGCTTTTACAACTTATTTATTACTCTTGCTGTTTTGGTTTTCAAGAGTTCAGCGTTATAATTATTCTGTCAAAAACATAAATGTCAAGAAGCGACAAATTTTGTAAAATTATTTCACATTTCAAGCATTTGCTGTCGTCTAGGGTTTCGTTTTAAAAGTTAAGTACTTCTTTTAAATAAATTATTAATCATCAATGTATGTATTTGTAATACACTAATAATGAAAGAAAAATGTATGCTGTGGAGATGCTATCTTTTCGTAGGATATGCGACCAGTTTAAGTGACCGAATCCGCAATGAAGAGATATACAGAATGGCAATGGTATTAGAAGAGAATGAAGAACAACGTGCTCAGGTGATTTAGGAACATCGTGAAAATGAGGGATGAAAGAATGGTGAAAAAGATTTAATTTCGAAAACACAGAATCGATAATACTTGTGTAAGGACCCCGAGAAGAAACTTGTCTTAACACTAGGTTCCCAAGTTCCTTCTGCCTCCCCTTTACAGCGTGAAGCTAAAAAATAAGTACCATCTATAAAAAATGCAGATTTATGAAGACATATAGTCCTATACCCCATATAGACATATACCCCATATAACATAGCAGCAAAATAATCTTAAATCATAGTTAATTATCACAGTATACTAATTAGATAAGTATGTTATTAAATTCGGATAGATTTACGACCAGCTTTAGTTAACGGTGAATTATTATATGCGTAATTGCGTTTATCATTTCAGTATGACATAATAAATAATGTTAAAATTATAAACAGAAATATTTCATAAGTTATTATTTGACACCAAAAATAACATATAATTTTTGTTTGATTATTATATATAGTACGAAATGTATTATAGAGCAGAGAGAGGAATTACTATTAATTTTTAACGAATAGGAATCGAATAGACGATCGTCGTATTTAAAGTCGCTACGCTACTGCGCCCACAAGGGTCTCACGAAATTTTAATAACAACTATTCTAATATAACCAAAGTTCTTATTAATGCTAATAATAATTTGAATACACTGAAAACATTTGAATGTCGATAATCGGTCATGTTTTCATTTAAATCTATGGACAAAACAGTCAAAGAATCTAATGACCTAAAATAGAGATTTGTAACGGATATTCTGCGAATGACTCCTTTGTGAGCTACAAAGGTAGACCTATCCTTTACAAAAAAGGGGTGGCAAGGTCGTCGTGGTATACTCGTATTTCTCATAAATACCACGGGAAATATTATTTAAATATAACTTCTATAAACATAAATAGACAGCTTCACTAATGTATGCTTCATTAGATACATAATGTGAATGTAAATCGTGCAGAAACAAGCAGTATTAATTTATATGCGATTAACATTAACAGTTTATTTATCTATATTTTGAATACATAGATTTTATCCTAATAAATAAATATATCCTAATAATGTCCTATTGTTTTTTTTTGTATTTATATTATTGTACAGATTCAAAATACAATTAATCAAGTATATAATATAGATAAAACATAGTCCGCAACTTTTACAAGCAGAGGGCGGAGTGATATCTTTGCCTGCCTCAGAAAAGCGGAAAATAAAAGTAAAAATTGTTAGTTTCACGATTTTTCCCCCGTAGTTACAGGGTAGATTTCCTCGGTTTTTGTCCGAATTCGTTACATAGCGCGTTGAATGACAGAACTCTGCCTCGCTTTGCATTGCCAGAACGAAGAAATTAAAATAATACATTCCCGAGAGCGAAAAACGAACTCACAATCATCACATTTACAATTAGATAATGTTCCACTGACCCACTACGACCAAAAACTTAAAAATATATTTCAATAATAGAATTTCTCCATAAATACCTACATATGTTCTAACAAAATAAATGTTGTTTCAATGTTGTAGAAAACGTAGGTAGGTGAATTCAAAGAGAAACCTGGGGGTGGAATATCTGAGGAAGAAGCGTGTGAACATTGGAATAGCTCGTTTAATGTGACCTTTGACCGTAAACTATAAAGTCGTATCTATTTTAATCAACAAGTGGAAACACATCATAACATTTGACCTTTACTCCTTTGAAGAAGTTGTTAGTTTATAAAGTTATCAAACTTGTGTTTTTTAAAGTTTTAACTGTAACGAACAGATGTAGCGTCAGGCTGTATCACGTAGGCAAAGGAACCTTGAAGTGCTTGAGTGGCAGAACTCAACGTCGGTTATTTCATTTCGTCGAGTGGCAATCGAACCTACAACCTGTCGCGGTTACAGTCACCTTTTGTACCCTTGCGCCACTGGCCTGGCCACGGATGAACGGATATGACATTTTAAATACACCTACCAGTTGAAATGATATGAAACGTTCAAACTAAGTTAATGTTAAAGTTTAAACTTGCATTTCTGAATAGTGAATTCACATCTCGCTTTTATCAAATGATAGATTATTCTGTTCATTCATTCGCTCTAGGCGCTATAACAGAAGAACTGAACTGAACCGAATTCTGTTCATAAAACATAATGCACTCCCTAAGCCCTCTATTCTATATATCATTTCATACTCTACTTGCCAATATAATTATATGACGGGAAACTTACTCTATAATAAATAGATATAATAAATGGGAATATGCTCCTTGAATTTGATCCCATTACCATGGAAGTCAATTAGATATCATTTTTATCTATTTTTGAATACTTTATCTATATGTTAACAGTGCGGAACGAAAGAGTCTTAATGGGAACGGAGTGTTTTAACACTAGGTTTCCAGGTTCCCTCTGCCTACCCTTATATGTAACGTAAACCCCTAATATATGTATTAATAGATAATGTTTCCCATAAAAGGGTCACGATTAGTAATATAATACATAAGTATCTAAGGCTTACGGCTAGCGAGGGTCAAAAGAAACACACAGACACACCGTCCATAGTATATCTTTTAATACCGGAATTTCTTTATACATTTTATTTCATAGCCTTTATCCTTTCACGTACGTGGCTTACATATAAGATAGGAGGATTTTTTCGTCCTCTCGCTGAGCACACGATTACGTAGAAAATTTAATAACTTCAAGTTATATGTCATATTTTGTATGTATGTATACGAGTATATATATTTTTTTAGCTTCGCGGCGTATCCCGCACATAACCTGCCCTGGTAGGCAGAGAGAACCTGGGAACCTAGTGTTAAGACATTCCATCCCCATTAAGATACTTCCGTTCCGATTTTCCGCCGAATTCTTTCTTACCGAGTCATTGTGTTTTGAGTAGCGGAACTCAACGTCAAAAATCAAAACATTAAATGTTTCATTTCCTTGAGTGGGAGTAGAATCCACAATCACGTTAACGGTTGCGTGTTTCTGCCACTGCGCCACGACTGGCCTCACGCCATATGAATTTCATATTATAATTGATACTTAATTTCTAAAAAAAACTCGTTATTGTAGCGTTCGTCAGTTAGCAGTTAGCAGTTCTGATGAAAAAATTATAAAAAGTATCTAAAAAGCTATAGAAATGAACATAACGAAAATATAAACTTAGTAAAAAGTAATTGAACCTCTTCGCACCGTCGTTTAAAGTAGGTATACCTAGTATAAAATATACTCGTATATAGTAAGGGAGAAGTGGCATGAAGGAGCCAGGTTTTGAAAGAGCCACTTGCAATATTATAGTAGTTTAGGAACGGATTCGTTAGAATATTTTATTTTTAAATGGCAATATTGATTTCCCGCCACCCACAAAAATTTTACAGTTCATCGGAACCAACGGACGCCGATACGTCGAGTTGAAGTTTTTGGCATTCCAAAGTAAATATTTTAACTCCTTTGAGTTGTTTTTTAGTATTTCATTGTAAACAAATACGGGTAATTGGAATATAGATTGATTTTATGTATATATTTGGCCTTGTAACTGCATTAAAATTGAGTTTGAAAAGTTTTGATATCGTTGTCATTTTGGAGGTTACATTTTTTTATAGAATAAGTTATGAAAGAGCCGGGTGGACGGGCCTTGAAAGAGCCGAAAGAAAAAACGAAAAAGGCCCGAGAAATCAGTAATTGAAGAATTAAATTGGCCATGGCCAATGGTTTCTGCCTAGATAAGTGGAAAGAAATTGAAAATACGAGTGATGATTGGCTCAAAGGATTCATATAATGTGATTGGTCTGAATAATGTAAGATTAAAAACTTTGTTAGAATTATCTACTTAAAATGACTGATAGAATTAAAAAAACCATTACTTTTTAATAAGAATTATTAAATCGTTTGTATTTAATATTGTTTACCATAATTTTCACTGTTATACCTCATAATATAAGACTGGCTCTTTCATAACTTTTAATGGCTCTTTCAATACCGAAATGTTATGAAAGAGCCAAATGACACATTTTTTTAAAATGAATATTTTATTGATTAATTATTGTATTTAAGGGTTATTTCGTACGAAATTACCTAGTTTAATAAATAAATAATAATTTGAGGAAAAAAAATCTTAATTTCTTTAATTAAAAGTATATTTTTTTGCTTCATTTAGTAAACTGGCTCTTTCATGCCACTTCTCCCTTATATCTTCGAACAAGACATATGAATATGGATTGTGGCATACGGGACGTAGACTACAAAAGAGTGAACCGTGAAATTGCTTTTATTTGAAAGCTCAAGACTCGTAAAATGGCCTTATTGGAAATGGTCTCGATCAATTTTAAAAAAATGCAGGAACTTTTCCATTTCCATTTTAAAGGGATAAAAATGTAATTATTCATATTTAATAGACATGCAGTGGTTGCTCCAATCTTATTAAAAAGATTTTTTTTCTGCTTCAAGCTATATCAGATCATATAGCAGGGTAGGCAGAGGGAACTTGAGAACCTAGAGTTAAGACACTCCGTTCTCATTGGGACACATGGCTTTCCCTCGAATTCTCGAGGCTTGAGTGGCGAAGCTCAACAAATATTCAGACATGTTTTTCATATTGTGTGGTGTGTGAAATAGGTTTATCTGACAAAGTGCATATATACAATATCTCTACACGTGCGTAAAGTGAATAAGAGTGAAGAAAAGGGCAAAAAATTATGAAATATACCTTGCACTTTATCACAAAATGAACACTCTGACTAATCATTAGACACTCTGTTTTCCAAGCACCGCTCAATCATCCAGACATTGTCTATCGAGTGGCGTAACTCAACGCTGTTCTTTGTCTTCAACCAAAGCGAGGGAACTACACGCCGTTTCAATTTTAAGTATAGATATATAATAAATGGCTTAACATCATATTAAACTATTAGAGTAATCCGTTGAACAGCTATGCAAAGTTAAATCAGGCAACTGCGGGGTTCAGCCAACTGATAAAATACATATATAATGTACATTTACAAATTTAAATGCATAAATGTTACTGCACGTATATACGAGTATATTCGTATATTGAATATCAGTTCTACTTAGTGTATATATAGTAGTGTGTATATAATAGTGAAGAACGGAGTGTCTTAACACTAGGTTCCCTCTGCCTGCTCTGCTGTGCGGGATACAGCTTTAAGCTGATTTAATTTTTAGTTCTACATTAGAATCAAAATACTTATTAACTTTACATAGCCTTCAACCACAGAACTGACGAGTTATCTATAATCTATACTAATATAATAAAGCGGAAGAGTTTGTTTGTTTGTTTGTTTGAACGCTAAGATCTCTGGATCTATTGGTCCGATTTACTTTGTTTTTGTTTTGTATGAAAGCTGCATTCTCCAGAAGTGCTATAGGCTATATAACATTACATTACACATATAAACTAATATATTTTAAAATACTTTCTAATTTGACATGCAATTTATTCTGCCATGTTAATAACAACCGTCGCGTCGCTACGCAACCGTTACCGCGACATTTTGATATTCATCCTTATGAAAATAAATATTATAGTCACTTTTAGTATTTTATCTAGATTGAAATTATAGTTTACTGTATAACATTCTAATAAATAATTAACGAGATGTCACTGATTCAAATGACTTAGCCTACGGGCGGCACAGTATGACCGACGTCTTCTTATAATTCAAGCAGGCGTAGCCGCGTCCGGGTCCACTAGTCTATACTAATATTAGCTGAAAAAGTTCAGTATATGTTTGCTAGAACGCGTAAATTTCAGGAACTACATCGAATTGAAAAAATCGTTTTACGTTAAATAGTTAATTTATCATAGAAGGCTGTATAACATCACGTTAATCGTTTTAAAATGGGCAAGAAAAGCTAGTTTAGTTATATTAACGTTAAAATATATCTAGACATTGAGGCCAATCGTGGCGCAGTGGCAGAAGCTTGCGAAGTGTATTCGTTTCACTCTCTAGAATTTATCGAAAAGTGGGGAACGAAAGTATCTTTATGGAAACGGAGTGTCTCAACACTAGATTCCCAGGTTTCCTCTGCTTTACTTGCTATACAGCGTGAAGCTAACAAAAAAAATCATAACAATACCTACCATCCCATCCCAATTCCTTATTTCAATGTCAATATTTCTTCATTAACAAAGGCCTACACTGTGTAATATATTTTAGTATATTGTCAGAGTAATTTGTGTTTTACGAGATCTATCATAACTCGCTATTAGGTTTTTTATGGTCCACATAAACGCGAATGTTAACACTGCTCTCTAATAAGTGTTACATTTTAATAAAGATGTTTATTTACTAGTTAAATTTCTTTACAACTAGACTAAACTAAGTATATAAAAATACTATAAGATTTAAGTATATAAATAACGAAATTTACCAAATTATATGCAATTTTGTTCGAAATTCGTTTATTAGTTTTAGATAGATGCCTATAGGAATATACATATGAGGCGTAGATGCTTATTGGCATGATATATGTATATAGGAAAAGTATATAGTGTTTTTTTTTTTGATAAATTTCTATAAAAAACTGTGGTTAATAATATTTCAAAAAGGCAAATTTTAAATTGTACTAAATTGGAAATCGAATTAAAGTTGGCTAATAATAATGGATTGATGAACCTTTACCTTTATAGGTGCTATAGTGTTACATGGACCGTTTATTTTGAGAGTGGTGTAAGTCCATTTTCTTTTGTTTCGAGAAAATTAAAGGTTAGTATATCGATGATTATGCAATTTCATTTACCGACCGATTTTCAGTTGTTCAAAGCATGGGATTTTTTTGAGAAATTAAACACGGACTAGTTATATATAAAAAAATACATTAAATTAAGCATGAATTACGTGATAGCTCATTTTTCTCAAAAATGGACTTACACCACTTTCAAAATAAACGGTCCACATGTTGACAGTTTATAATTAAAAAAGTTAATAATTATTTAGTATTGTGACGTAGTTACAGGTTCAATTTCTCAGTTAAATGTATTTCTTGGTTATTTTTCAAAATATATGGAACAAAAATTAATTAAAATTCTTACCTTATGACAAAGTACATCTATGTCCAGTTCATTAGCGACGTCTTTGATAAGGTCCATGAAAAGGTCCGCCTCGTCGAGCTGCCTTTGCGCTGAGTTGCTGGGCGATCGTGATCTCTGTAAGAAATAAATAATTTCAAGTAAAAATACAAAAATAAATATAATTCAATTTAGTAAAATATTAAAAAGTATTTATAGAGCTAGAATTTACAATATCGTCGGTTTAGAGTGTAAACCTGCTAATAGATTATTAAGAAAATTGTCATGAGAGGCAAAAAATGTTTATAAAAATATATAATAAGTATGAGTATACCTATACAATCATAAAGTTTTTACAATTTCTCTACAATGACATAAATAAGCAGCAAAAAAGAGAAACTCCATTTCGCCCAGATTTCGAGATATCGCTTGTTGAATAGCGGAACTCATCGCTTTGTCTTCTTACTAGAACGAGAAAATGAAAATAATTCATTCCCCCAAATGGGAATCTAACCCATAGTCTCGAGTTTGCCGTCCCATTGCGCAACTACAGCCTCAAAGCAAAAGGATAAACATAAATATATTTTCAGGTGAAATAAAAGACCGCATTCCTACCGTACAAACATGTATAACAACAAAATATTAGTATTACTCGTGATTTTTCCACACTACGTGACAAAACTTCGGTACTTAGGGATTTGTATAAACAAATAAAGCGCTTATATGGACGTGATTCTAATATAGGCCACTTTATGATGATGGTTTAAAAATAGATTTTAAAGCGATTCGCGAGACTAAATTATATTAAAAGTTTTATACTTTTACCCATATTTTAATAGGTACGTATGTATAAGAGATCAGTAGAGAGTGAGAGTGACATCGAAAGAATTGAAATAAACAAAAACATTTTGCTTTACGCTGTTTATGGCAGAGTAAGCAGAGGGAACCTCATATTAAGATACTCCGTTCCTCGTTACCATAACGAGGAAATGAAAATAATTCATTCCCCCGAATGGACGTTGTACCTACAACCGTCGTGTTTATAGACACGCTATGCAGCTGGGCTACGAAGGACACATAAAAGAACAAAAGGACTTATATATGTCTGCATCATAGCTACAATGTAAATACAATAAAATTGACAGATTTCATAAAATTGACTGATACATATAGGTTTAAAATACAACATAACTTTATCTTTACGTTGTATCCTGCACAAAGCAGAATAGTCATAGAGAAACTAGTGTTAAGTCACTCAAATACGAGCGATACTAGTCTACGAATGATAATCGAACCCGCAACCTGTCGCCTGGCCACAAATTTACATTTAATAAGCACTAAGTCTCAAGTCGCACACTTAGGTACTATCTTGTCAGGGCGCGGTTGCCATTCGCCTTTTGTACAAAATAGGTCAACAACTTGATCTGTTTACGCCTGAACGTTATACTCGTGTGTAGTTTAGTGGCCATGACTCGTGAAGCTCACTTTCTGTCAATGAATGTATTTCCTTGAAATATATGAGTAATAAATATTTGTTATGTATTTCCTGTGCCGTTTGACCTAAGATTGTATATGAGGAGAGCGTAGAATATACAATTTTGAATATTTATTTCCTTCATATTTTGTAGGTCTGAATTATTCCAAATATATCAGGGTAGGTGGAGCTAACATAGAGTCGAAGCACGTTCTCCGCTTTCCGTCCGGATCCGAGATGTTGCGAGTTGAGTAGTGAAACTTAACAGCGGACTTTGTCTTTTCAGTTAGTGATAATGTGGAATAAAAAAGTAGCAAGCTAAAAATGTTTCTAGGGTCCTTAATATACATATTTCTTTCAATCTTTACTTGGAAAACCTGTATAAGCGTAAAAAACGTTAAAGCTATAAAATATCCCAATGTGACTATTTTATAAATTAAAAGTAAAAAATTGCACCCTCTTTCAGACATGTTCTTGGTAAGTATTATTTAAAACGTAGATACAAATCTCATTACGTTCATTTTCTTGGATCTTAAATAAGTTCTTTTGTATAGCAGCTATCTTGGATTTAAGTGGAAGATCTGATTTTGCTCATATTGATAAACAGCGTTTTGTATACAATAATCAATACCGCTTTGTATTCACTAAAGATTCGTTGAATTGCACATAGCATTTGAATCATTAAAATACATATATATTATACTAGCGGCCCGCCCGCGGCTTCGCCTGCGTGAACTACGTTATTATTAATTTCTGTCTCCATGAGTACCTACGTCCTATAAGTGACGACCATGCAAAATTTGATACTCCTAGAATTTGTAGTAACGAAGTTTCACACAAACTTTCAACCCCAAAAACAACCCCTTAGAAGTCGAATATTGCAAATTCCCGTCTTAGCGAGCGTGCGTTTGCGTTTAGCGTCTATAAATAACACCTATGCAAAATTTGAGATTCCTAGCACCTGTAGTTTCTGAGATTTCGTGATGAGTGAGTGACCTTTCGATTTCATATATATAGATAGAAGATACTATCTTTTGTTAACTTCATCCCGCACATAGAGTAGGCAGAGGGAACCTGGAATCCTATTATTAATACACTTCCTTTCCCCATCATTAGGGATATCAAAATACGATAAAAAATATATATATAATTTTATGTCACGATGGCAATATTGTAAAAAAAAATTATATTACATTTTTGTGCAATTTTTAACTAAGTATTACAAAAATTGAAAACCTATCAAATCGTAGGCTACTATCAACATAAGCTACTAATAAAAATATATTATAATACATATATATATATAATACAATATCATTTTACCAAAAAAAAAACTATTTTTCCAAATAACCACATTCATTCTCATCACGTACAGAACGCAACACGAGACAAAAGAAATTCAATCCGCGGTCCGCTAGACTAATTTCGGCAATGGCAGGCCGCTATTATTTATTACTCACACATTGTTTATCCATTTCTGTCTTACGTATATTACGAGTATACTAGCGACGTTAATACGGCTTCGCCCGCTTAAACTTATTGTTATATTATAGTTAAATTATGGAAGATCTGCTCACAGGCAGCCACATAGTGCTTGCATTTCTTCACGGACAGAGTTCCCCCACATATAGCATGATGGTGGTAGGTTTATTTTTTGGTTCAATATTTATGTATATACTCTACTTAGATAAAGAGTATGTCCGTTAATTTAAAAAAATGTATTTATTGTTTTCAATATTAAAGTAACTGGGTAATAAATTTAATATAATTTTAATCAATAAAACCAATGTGAAGTATGAAATATGATTTGATTTATTCATATTTCACTTTTGTATTTTAAACTGAATATATAAACGCCAGAGGCCGTCGTGGCGCATCATCACAGCGAATGATTGTAAGTAAACACAACGTCTGTGGGTTCGATTGCGTTCTCTGATAAAAAAAGCGAGGTGTCCACTTCTCCACCTAATACGTAATGTCTCGAAAAATTGTCTGAAAATGGAGAATGGAGTGTCTTAACTCAATGTTTCCTCTGCCCAACGTGCCATAAGCAGGATACAGCGTATACCGAAACCCTTACATCAGGAAGTTAATATCGATATTTAAACACGTTGAACGCTTGAACAGTTCACGTATTGAACCCTAGTCGCCTATAACCTCCATATCCAATCAAGTGATAACCATCGATATCAAGGGATCCGAGTGATTTGCAATTAGGCTTATTAATTTATATGAGCAAATGCTATTACGTATATTAATTTATGTTTAAGTAGATTGTAATTAAATGTACTTATATATATATTTTAGTTTCACTGAATATAGAACCATGTTTAAAGATCGCCGCGCTGTTAAGCTAAGCAAGAGTAAGAACAGGTAAATGGAAACAATTTAAATATAATCATTCCCCTGAGAAGATCGGACGAATAACCACAACTAGGTTCTCAGGTTCCCTCTGCCTACTGTGCTATGTGCGGGATACAGCGTGAAACTACAAAAAACAACAAAAAGTGTAATATAAATCTTATTGATATTTACCTACATTGACACCTTTTATTCGTGAAAACGCAGCAGTCTAAAAATAACTTCTCCATTTTAGTTAAACATGGATTGAATAAAAAAAAACTATATACATATATACAGTATAACCTTTTCCTCTGCAACATCATATAAATATAATATTTTTTAAATTCCATTATATTTAAATGCCTCACATTAGAAAACAACTATTAAGATCTTAAGTGGACTGTCATCCTCGACCTATATATATCTTTTGTCGTAAAATTTCACCGCAACTGAATTCTAACAATAGAAGAAATTATTTGTAGTCGTTTATAAATGAAAAACTTTAAGCTTAATATATTTTATACTATTTAAAAAATGTACAGACAATTTAAAGATTTGAAATTACTTGTTTGGAAATATGTACTAATATAAGAAGCTTTCCTTGTTGTTGAAAGATTATTTTTAGCACAATTTTCTATTTAATAAATTATTAAGTACTGAGTTTGCCAATTTTCTATTTTCTACATTACGATTAAGCTATTGTTAATAATGTTTTTACACAGTTAGTGTTAGATATAAATAAAAAAGTAAATAGCGGTGTAACATAAAAGTTATCATTTTATCCTAACATGATATTCCTGTTGTTAAATACATAAAAAATATGTATAACATAAAATTAAAAAACGACATTTCAAACATACAAACAAACGTAAAAATAAAATGGCTGTCCTTGTGACACGTTTGTACGTCACCCAATATGCGGTGGAATATTTGCTCAGTGGAAAGGTAAAGATCGTTTATCCGGATATTTGTGAAGCTTCGGCTGAAAAGGTTCCAATCTGCAAATTACGTAACATGGTTGCCATGGTATATGAAAATTTAATTTGACACCCCTTTTACAGACCGGATGTTTAAGAAGGGCTTGCTTTAATAGCTTGTATATGGCAATAATATTATATGTCTTTTAAAGTATCTTTTATCTTTTAAATGGGTTAGTATTAAAATGGATTTGGGTTTTATTTTTATGAAATAACATGAAAGTACTTTTTTTAATTGACTATAACCACTAAATGCTTAACCTAGTTAGCTAGCATAGTAATATACTCGAACATAGCAGAAATAGATTGAAGTGTTAGTTTGCAATCAATTATTTTTGTATTTAAAATTAGTTTATATGAGTAAAAATAAAAAAAACGAACTTTTTATTAGAACTTGTACATATTTCAGATAAATTGACATTCTAGAGGCTTAATTTGGACGTCTTTGTACTGAACACTATTCGAAGGAGTTATTTTATTCTAAGGTATTATTATTAAGCAACAAGGGGCGTTAAGCTCCGCCACTAGCCACCACGCAAAATCAGTAAAATGTCCAGAATACAGACATACAGAAAACATAACATATATTTATTTCTTATATGTGTCTACCCATATGTGACTACCCCGTTTACTATAAAATATATAAAAAGAAGAAAACCACATACCATGGTGACCATAACTTCGAGTGAGAAAAGAGATTGTTCAGTGAGCAAATACGAGTGCTTCGATTTGACAGCTTATTCTTTTAAACAAATATGTGTATTGCGGATTCTTTATACCTAGCAAAATGTCAGTTATCGTTGATCCTGTTTTAGCCTTTAAGGCTATATAAATAAGGATCGTTTCGATTTAGATCAAGTTATCAATTTTGTATTATTGAATGTCATTATAATATTAGGAGATTGTTTAAAAACAATGGATCCAGTGTGATGAAGACTAAATTAATACGGAAATACGAAAAAAATATTAATAATAAGATTTTCAAGCAATACTACCTACTTTTTAAAAGCTTCGTGTAATTTTATCTGGTTTTAATTGTGCAGTGGAGCTTTCACTGCAACGATGTATTAAATTTGAGAAAGGATTTTTTCACGCTGTATTACACATAAAGAAGGATAGACAGAGAAAACCTGGTTAAGACACTCTGTCCAATACTTTCCGCCGAGATCTTGAGCACTACGTGCTAACTCAGCACCGCATGCCGCGACTTTTGAAACCGAGGAAATAAAAATATTAAATATTATTATAATTCCCCCGAGTGGTAATCGAACCCAAAACGGTCGGGTTGACGGGAATTCATTTCTCCGAGGAACTGACTACCGAGCCGGTGGTAGCTTTCTACCACCTAAACTCAAAGTATTTACAATAGTCTATTTGAATAAAAAATATTTTGAATGTGAATTTGTGCACATCGAAGTTACAACTATCGCACTATACAAATTCAAAGCTTTCCTCTTCCGACGCAACACCCAATTTAGACTATTTCATATTAATAAATAAATTATTTATTTTTCCCTTTATGGCTTAGCCCGTTTTAGTCCAGACAACTTTAAGTATGCATATATCATTTATATTACCGACTTCAGTACATTTCTAACTTCTGTAGGCATTTACATATTTTTTTCCGCGGCATATCTTTTTATAGAGATATTTTGTTTTGAAACCAAATTTCTCGGTACATTTTATGAACCTGTTTAGCATTGTTTAGTACGAGCATTACCATATTGTAACTTTTATTGTCCGTCCCAACTCCCACGTTTGCTATCTGGGCTCATAGAATTTATATTTCCCAAGCGTATATATATTCTAATTAGTTAAGTATTTTACTGATAATATACGAGTGAGTTCCACCACTCAACACGGAATGCCTCCAGAAATCAACGGAAAATGGGGAACGGAAGTGTCTTAATGAGAAACGGCGTGCCATAACCAGGATCCTAGGTTCCCTCTGCCTACCCTATATCTATAGCTAAAAATGGAAAAAATAAATAGTTGTCACAGTTTTAGAATATACAAAAAATAGGTATATTAAGTGCAACGTGAGTACACGTAACCCAATTTCGTGTGAGCGCTATAGGTACTGTCAATATACGGTTTTTTACATCCGCCGTTTCTATTGGAACGGGACGCGACGCAAATTGCTTTGTTGTACCTAAAACCAATAGATGAAAGTAATGAATTTTTAAATTTTTGAAATAGAACTATAAAATATATATTTCTGTGTGGTTTTTGGTATTTGTATAGGTCGCTGCAGTGGTCTGTTCAAAATCAAACTTGTTAGATGTGGGTTCGATTCTATTTCTTTCTTATAACAGATCGGAAATAATTTAAACATACACTGATGAATGGCAATCATACCCACAACCATCGCGTTTATAATATGACAACTTCGTTGCAATGGCGTTCATTATTACAAGCTTTTATTTAACTTGCCACCCATTTCCTAGTGTCCGAATGATTTGTAATTTGGATTACGATTTCAGTTCTGATGACAATGATAGAACAAGTAAATAATATTTTGATATTCCAAGATGGCCGTCGCAACAAAATAGCGGATTAGAAATTTTTACATAACTAGCCTAATATGGGTATTAAATTAAAGGACTTGATTTGTAAAATACAATACACTATAAAAAACTCATGAAATCCTGTACATAAATATTTAGTTTTATTTTGTCATTATAAAAATAGAGCATACACAAAATATTTAATACAAACTTAACGCAACATCAAAATGAATTCAGAAAAGCGAGAGATAAAGTAAATACATATAGTTAAACAAAAGGAACCGCTGGTTGTGAATGGAAAATCATTTCCAAGACATATTAAAAACGTTTTACTAGATGCTAAAGATAATAACTGTCGTGCGGTAGAACTAGAGACGAGTTAATTTTCCAATAAAAAGTAATTATTTGTTATTTATTTCGAAGCTATATTTTATCTGTATGGAAATGAAGGGTTTTGTAAATAAACGGTTGTCATATACAATAAAACGACATATATATATATATATGTAAGTACCTACAACTTTCTTTTTTAGTTGCACGCTTGTTCCCTTGCGTCACGACGGCTTCATTATACTTTAAGTACAATAAATTATTTTTTGTAATATGTTTATCACTTCACGCTGTATCACGCATTTAGTACAGGATAGGCAGACGAAATCATTGAAGACACTAATTGGTGTAACGTTATGTCTGCTGCCCTTTTACAAATTGCTTATAAAACGTACGGATCACCTATTAAGTGATCAAGAAACTTTTTAAGTTTCTTAAGCTAGACACTTTACAATAACTATTATTTTAATATATTATTTCAATAAAATAACTATTATTTCAATTAATTTTAACTCCGGATCACATTACTTCAATACAAAATCAATTAGATGTCAAATTAGCAAAGAGACCTCATAAAATCTAACATAACATGTGAATGTATGTGACAAATTCGTCGGCTTCCCACAGCGGTTTGGAAGTAAATTAAGTTGGCTTATTTATTTATAAATACATTTTGTGGGCTAATCTAACTTATAATTACATTTCACTGTGGGCACGCACGTCGTAACCACGAGCCTTTTGATGTCCAAATTCTTATATCTATAGCATATTTGTTGTAATTTTCAAATTGGAAACTGGAAACTAGCGATCCAAACGCGGCTTCGCTCGCTTAAATTTGTTTTTATAGTGTAGCCAAATTATATAAAATAGATATATATAGATAGATAGAAATAAAATACAGCGCTGATATGGCCTGGCTAATTTAATATAGATATGTAAACGTATATATAACTAGAATTTATCTATGATTAAAAGCAAAATTACAAAAACATAGTTTTCTTTCTATAATAAAAGCTTTTCTTAACGGAAAATTCCTATTTTAAAAAATTTCCACAAACTATTGGAAACGAGACAGCTCAACAAAAGTAACTTCAATGGAACCATTCACCATTCTTTCCCTACAATGTGTCAGTATTACTCACGAAGAATAATAACAGACTTTTAGTCTTTTGTCATTTAAAAGGAAATGAAGTACTTTACTCCCAGCAATTCTGTACTTTAGATTAAAATCTTTGTGGGTTTTTTTAGATTTCCTCAGGGAGCGTGGGGTTTCCATCTCGTTTGTGCAATAGCAAGTTAATTTCATTATAATAATGTATAACATAAAATTAGATGCATATTTCTTTTGTAGATATTTATTATTGCATCTGTAATGTTGTTATTTTTCTTTTTTTTTATTACTTAATACCGATTTTTGGGGACATTTAAATCAAAATGAAAAATTTTGATATGTCTACTAGGAAAAATATGCTAGTAACGAAATTTAGCACACTTTTTAGTAACAAATTTAGCTTGTAGGCCAAATAGTCATACACAAATCAACAATATCATATACACACTTAATGTTAAACTGATAACCTCGCTTTTTCCCTTTTAAGTCGGTTATTAAGGTAATTGATTATTATTTTGGAACGAAATTCCTTTAGTCCCTTAATATAACTTTATTTCAGAAATACATGTCACTGCAAAAATAAAAAGATATAAGCACGATGAAGTAAACGCTATTTTCATAACGCATTTCATTTCCTGTAATTTCGACGTGACGAACCCAGGAAATTGTCGCGAGTATTAAAGGGACGGCTGCAAAACGTGTAATTTCGCGTAGACTTTTTTATTATAAAAAAGGCTAAAAGATTGTATTTTTCTTAATATAAACGTTTAAGCAAATGTACAATCCATGTTTTTAACATTTTGCTTCGGTGAGATGAAAAGTAATAAAAAAGCTATACATATATACTTCTCTTTCATGTGTCAATAATGGAAATAATTGTTTTAATGGATTTTGATTTTAAGGATACATTTTTCAAAGAATTTTTTTTTTTACTCAGCGTCACGCTGCATCCCTGAAGCAAGAGAGAATTGAACGCCAAACGCTACGCTCTCTGCTTACCTCTTTCGCCTCGTCCCCTGTCATACACCTCTTAAATTACACATTCAGTAATCCTCATGGTTTTTACGTGACCTTCTTCTAGTATCATAGATACTATGTTTTCGACTGAGGTCTCCCCCTACCTTTCTTACCGCCCACTTTTCCTTCATAAATCTTTCCATGAACAAAGGAGTATTACTTTCGTTTTTTATATAAGAAACTGTAATTAAGATTGGTCGTATCGGTCATAAACGTTTATTTCAAAGATTCCATAATAACCCCCCATTATAGGAACATAAATCACATTAACAATACAATACCCGCTGCGAGGTCCATAAAACATTAATACACAAATAATGATAAAACACTAATTACCACTAATTTATGATTCAATTATAAAAACCTGATAGTGTTTATGTAATTTATTTGTAAAAAAAACTTCGAGAAGGGAAAAATACGGAAAATATTACTAGCTAGTAGGTACTACCGGTCACACGGTACACTCTTGTGCGATAGGATAAAATGCAAAAACAAACAAGCAAATTCAGAGTAATGAATTGAAACGATTGAAAGAAATAACGCGGTGTTAAGTTACGCCACTCAACACTCTATTAAGTCTCAACTTAGAACGGAAAGTGGAGAATGGAGTGCATTGGCACTGCCCAAAACGTAAAACTAAATAAATATATTTTTCGCAGATAATTCTAAAGGCTAGTAACGAATTTAGATACATTTACTCTTCTTAACTGTGATACACATGAAACTAGGTCGGAGCTTAACCTAATTATTTGCAGAGAAACAATAGCATATTTATTATGCTGGTATGAATTATCATTTCGAAATAACTTCTATTTAACAAGCCTTAGTAAAATTATAATATACATGTATTATGAGAATTAGATACCTTGATATTAGCGGTGGTCGTGGGTTTGATATCCATGTCGTCAATATATATTTAGTAACATATATTTGTAGTTCATTGATACAAAAGGAGTGTCGCGTGACGAATCTTCGAGCCATTGTGTATTAAATAGCGGAACTCAACGCCACGCTTTATCCTGATACCAGAGCAGGTAAAATATTAAAAAGTCATCCCTCTGAGTGGAAATCGAACCTACAATCGCCGCATTTACAGTCACAGGCGCCACTGCGTAACTACGGCCTATATTGTATCTACATATAAAAATTGGAAAAGCAGAGCGAAGGCGCGCCATTGTATGAAAACACCGTAAAAGCTTTTAAAAACCACCCCTTCCCATAGTAGACGGTATCTATTTATAAAGTGCTATTTGTATACTATGTAAACAGAAAAATCTCTTGGAAACGAATGTTTACTTCTAATTAAATTTTAGCGCTAACGACATACCTAATGCTAATAGTCTGTAATATGCCGATATAATACCGTTGTGGTAGCGTATCCTAGCATTATTCATTGCTGTTATACATTTCATGTATACTTGGCAGAGTATAAAAAACGGCGTTGAATTCCGACACTCACTAGTTTCCCTCTGCCTACCCTGCTGTTTGTGGGATACAGCGTGAAGCTGATTTTACAAGTTCGGTCCCCATTTGGGGAAATTAATTGTCTATTTGGGATGCGATGCGATGGCAAGACAAAGCGCAGTGTTAAGTTACACCACTTAATATTGTCTTGAATTCGCATGGAAAGCGGAGAACATAATAGATACTAGGTTCTCTCCGACACCGCTACTAAATAAGTGCTGAAGCTATTGAAAATATTTCAAAATATCAATTTATTTTATATTTTTATATAAAATTTAATAAAATGTAGTATATCTAGTAAATATTTTTTAGGGTCCCGTACCCCAAAAGACAAAACAACATTCTTATAGGACTCTCTCTGTTTAGTGGTTACCGTGACAGTCTGTTTGTTCCGTAAGAATGAAAAACGCGTGAAGATAAACAAACAAACATTGTTCTATGTGTTATAATTGCAACATGTTATAATGAGGTCGTCATGGCGCAATGGCCCAAGCGTGAGACTATAAACGCGACGGTCGTTGGTTCGATTCCGACTCAGGGGAATTAATTATTATTTATTAATATTTTTATTTCTTCACTTTGGTTTTCAGAATTTTCGGCCATGGTGTATTAAGTAGCGGAACTTAACGCCGCGCCTTGCCTGAGGATACACGCTTGTCCCACTCTGCCACGACGGCTCAATAAAATTTTAATAAATGAAAAAAATAGAAATATTATTTGCAACCCAGAAAAATTAAAGTACGATGAGATAGCAACGATGTTATGGCTGACCTAATACTATTGTTGAGATTCGTAGAAACCAATCTCAGTTTTCCAATAGCAAGCTTATGCGGTTGGGAATGGTGAAGTCATTCGTTCTAAGACCCAGATTTGCTGAAATGTTTACTTTTATATTAATTTTTGTCATTAAATGTCTTAAAAAATCTGTACAATTAAAAAAAGGTTTATTTTTCTCGTATAGCAAGGCAGGAAACCTATTGTTAAGACACTTTGTTTCTAACATTCCGCACAATTTTCGAGAAATTGTGGAACTAACCGCCGTGCTTTTAGACAAACTTAATTCTACACAAATAAATGCCTGTATTAGCTAGTTTCAATTATATAATACTACAAATTTCTATTATCAACAAAACTATAATAAAAAACTCAATAATAATTAATATTAATTAATAATACAAACACAACAAGCACTAAAGTGGGGAAAAATTATATATTCGAGTGATAGAAAAACACAAAAAACACTTATTTTCCATATAAAACATAAACAACATAATCACTGATAAACTCATAGTTTGATCTAACTGATACAGTGAAGTGAAGTGAAGAGTTCAAGAGGCTTTTTAAACGTTATCTCTTCGAGTGCTAAAGAACGATAGCGTATCGTATGTAGGTACTGTCAGCCTGTACGGTTGTGGGATCAATAGCAGATGTGGTGGTGACCTTGGTTTGAATGACAGTAAATGGATGGGCTTTATGGGATTTAATAATGTTGCAGGCTTTTTTTTATCTTAAGCTATTTGAAGCTGCAATTTTAAGCTGCATATTGTCGTAATAGCCGTCGTGGCGTAGTGGGTGGTGCATCTGACTGTAAACGTGAGAGTTGTGGGTTCGATCTCCACTCGGGGGAACGATTACATTTATTTTCACTACATAGTTTTGGAAAAGAAAGCGCGGCGTTGAGTTCTGCCGCGAAGTATGCATTGTCTCGAAAGTTGAGCAGCAAATAGGACAGAGTGTGTTAACACTAGATTTCCTATACACACACTGCTATGCGGGAAAAAGCGGCTAGCAAGCGGGGTAGGAGGAAGACCCATAGTTATACTAAAACTTCCGTTTCCGTGATTATGTAATCTTTTCATTTTTTAGCTTTACGCTGTATCTCTTACAGCAAGGCTGGCAGAGGAAACCTAGTGCTAAGACACTCCTTTTCCTACTTTCTTCGAAAATTTATGAGACATATTAAGTGGCGGTATACAACGCCACGGTTTGCCTTGTTACCAGAGCAAGGAATTGAAAATAATAAATATTAAAATCCACCGAGTGGGAATCCAAACCGCAACACACGCCGGCACACGCTGTGCCACTGCGCCATTAGTACCTCAAATCACTTCTGTACCGAATAATCTCTTGCACATGTTCTACATGCAGCGTCAACATTGGCGAAGTGATTTATGTTCAACTAGCACGCTCGATACATCAAAATTAAAGTTAACTGAACAGAAGCTAAGTTCTGGCTTAGTATTAACACGCATAATCCATGTACAAGGAACAGTAATAATAAACAAATATTATTCATTTCTGAAAATTAAATTGAATTTTCAATATAGTTAAAGCCAGTTGTGACCCAGGTGCACGAGCGTGTGATTGTAAACGTGATAGGTTGAGGGTTCGATTCCCACACCAGGAAATTAAATATTAAATATTTTTATTTCTTTTCTCTGGTGTAGAGGTAAAGCGGCATTGACTTTCGCCACGTTTGGCGGAAAATGGGGAAGATCTTAGCACTAGGTTCCCAGGTTCCCTCTTCCTATCCTGCTATGAGCGGGATACAGCGTGAAGCTAATAATAATAATATTAGTTAGTTATCTTGTTATAAAATGGAGTAAATAATAAAATACTATTAAATACCTAACAGGAAACTCGAGCGAAATTCTCACATCATGACATCGACTCATATAATGGGTAGTATGAAATTAACCCTTTGTCCCGTGACAAGTAAGGTTAAGTCGATAGGCCGCTTGGATTGGTTTCATCATATTCGAGCTTTAGTGGCTTAGGGGAAATTAGGGGATTGTCAAATGTGTGGCACAATGCTTTATCTTCTGTAGTATAACTATTCAGTAATGGTATTGCAGATGAAATTTGATATGATTTATCGTGATGGTGGTGGGCTCAACTGCCGCTTTATGGTTAAATAATTTACTAATTAATTGTAAGTGATAACAATTTCAAAAGAAAGATAACTATAAACTTTCTTATCAGCTTGACGCTGTATCCCGCACACAGCGGGATGGGCAGAGGTAACCTAGTGTACTCCGTTCTCCACTTTCCACCAAAATCTGGAGACAGAGGCCAGTCGCAGAGGCATAAAGAGTGTCAGCAAAATCGATTCTCACTCGAAGAAATAAAATATTAATTTTCAATTAATATTTTCATTATATGGGGGTATTTAATTGTGTTCGTTTCATCACTCTACAACAACAAAAAGCTCAGCGTTAAATTCAGCATATCAACACACATTGTCTCAAAATGTAGCTTAACAGGACGAGAAATATCATAACACCAGGTTCCCTCTGAAAACCTAGCTACATGCAGGATATACCGTTAAGCTATATATTATATACCTAGCTCCAAAATAAAAAAAGCAATAAATTTCCCGTTTAACATTAATAACATAAACAATTTTACTGTCAGAATGTACAAGCACGTATAACTAAAAGCTCTTTTTCGTAAGCTTTTTGTGCTCTCACGACTAGCTTCAAGCAGTACGTAATAAATTTTCATCTGCAACGTGGTTGTCGTTGGTTTTGCCGCAATATTTTCGCAACGAGTACAAAATTGTGACCTACTGTAAATATTTGAAAATTTTACATATTATGTTTAAATTATATTAATTTTGATAATTCTTTTAACATTTTATTAAGATTTTAAGGGTAGTTATGTTTTAAAAAAGTAATATAATGTGATTTTTTGTATCTACGCTAATAAAAGTTGAACTAAAGGAAAAAAAATAGTGACTGACTATATAGTGACTTTTTGTGATAAATAAGAAAATATAGTACCTACCTAATACAAAGTAGATAAAATATATTTCCCTAATTTATTGTGAAATACAAATTTGAAGATGTAAATTTAAAGTAAATTTCACTAGTATTTTACTTGGGAAGAGTTTTATATAAAAGAACAGAAAATACATATTTATATAATTATGTATTTTCTGTTCTTTTAGATGTTCTAGTAGTGCACTTTCACGCATAGTAAAGTGACTTGTTAAATGTCAGCTTTTGCTTGTATAGATAAGCCAAGGCTGAGCTACGATGACAGTGTGAACTAATTTACGTATACCTATAAAGATATAGCTACGTATGTATATATGCAGGGACACATAAGATAAGGTAAGGAAATGAAATATTTTTTTTTTTAGTTTAGTAACGACGTAAAGCGCGGCGTTGAGTTCCGCCACTGAACACGCAATGCCTTCAGAATTCGCCGGAAAGTGGGGAACGGAAGTGTCTTCATGGGAATGGAATGACACTGTCGACACTAGAAACTATTTAATTGAATATTTGTTCTTTAGACTTTATTTTACTCTACATCTCGCTGTGTTGTGCAGGTTTCATTAAATTTAATAAACCCATGTACTATGCAGTAAATAAAATAGTATAGCTGTACGTGATAAGATTACAAACGTCTTTGGCATCGTACTCGTAGTTACTTGGACAATATATTTATTATTATTATCTCTTTCGGATCAATGAAACTAAGATACGCAAATCGATGCAGTTCTTTAGAGCATACGTTTTACAACGATAAGGGATCAAACTTTCTAGTTCTTGTTAAATAGAGAGACTGAAGAAGAGTGCTTGAGGTCACTTAGACCTCATAACAGGCTATTCCTTATTGACACTGAAAAATTTAAAAAGTTTATGATAATAAAGGTTATATACATAGAATTAGTAACTCTGTATCTTTTCAGCAATAGATATCTTACGAACTATTTATATAAAATTTTTAGTGTCTATTAT
>JAEBDU010011845.1:399-14118 GCA_016802625.1 Heliconius numata
TTGTTTAACCCAAATAGCAATAGAATCTTTTGATGGTCCAAATTCTTTTGCTAATGATTTGAGCGAACGGCCTTCTTGGTGAAGTTTAACCAATGAATCTTTAAAATCTTGTGAATAACGAATTGACATAAAAATACTCCTATACTTTCATTTTACGGACTGAATAAAAATAGTTCATTTTTTTAGTATAAGAGCAAACGAGAACGGAATGCTTTTGTCGCTTCCTCATAGCCAGGCTTACCTAATAGTGCAAACATAGCTGTCTTATAGGCTTCGACACCCGGTTGGTTGAATGGGTTAACGCCAAACGTATAACCAGACGCCCCAACAGCCATTTCAAAGAAGTAAATCATGTAACCGAGTGAATAAGCATCTTGTGCTGGCAAGTGAACAGCCAAGTTAGGCACACCACCATCAACGTGAGCCAAAGTAACCCCTTGAGATGCTTTGGTGTTCACTTCATCGATCGTGATACCTTCTAAATATTGCAAACCATCATTGTTGCCTTCTTCATGTGGTAGGTCCAAATTAGATACAGGATTGTCTAACTTAACCACTGTCTCAAACAAATCACGGCGTCCTTCTTGAATGTATTGTCCAAGTGAGTGCAAGTCGGTTGAGAAGTTAGCTGAAGATGGATAGATACCCTTTTGATTTTTACCTTCAGACTCGCCCATCAATTGCTTCCACCACTCTGACAAATATTGCATTGAAGGTTCCCAGTTAATCAACAATTCTGTTGTATAACCCTTATCATACAAAATACGACGAACGGCTGCATATTTATATGCCTCGTTCTTTTTCAAATCAGAATCAGTATATTCATTTTGCGCATCACGAGCGCCGTCCATCAATTTTTGGATATCAGCGCCTGAAGCAGCAATTGGCAACAAGCCAACAGCTGTCAAAACAGAGAAGCGACCACCGACACCATCAGGAATTGTGAATGTTTCATAACCTGAAGCCGCTGCTTCATCGTGCAAAGCACCACGATTGGCATCTGTTGTGGCATAGATACGCTTCTTAGCAGCATCAAAACCATACTTTTTCTCTAACAATTGTTTAAACACACGGAAAGCGATTGATGGTTCCGTTGTTGTGCCAGACTTTGAGATAACGTTGACAGAAAAGTCTTGATCACCAATGACACGAACTAAATCATTTAAGTAAGCTGCAGAAGTTGAGTTACCAGCAAAATAAATTTTAACACCTTGACGTTGGTCATCCGACAATTCATTATTAAACATTGGATTCAAGAAATCAACCGCCATCTTCGCGCCCAAATATGAACCGCCAATACCAATGACAACCAAAATCTTTGAATCAGATTGAATTTGTTGCGCCGCCTTTTGAATACGTGAAAATTCTTCCTTGTCGTAATCAGTAGGTAGAGTCAACCAATCAGAATATTCTGCACCAGCGCCCGTACGATTGCGCAATGGTTGGTCAGCCATCGTAATTAATGGTTGCATTTCGTCCAATTCGTGTGGTGCAACAAAATTCTCAATATTCTTTGTGTCAAATGTAATGTGTGCCATCTTTAAAAACTTTCTCCTCTGTTATCAGTGAGCGACTTAGCCAAAAGGAATGATCCCAAAATCCCGGCGTCATCATTATTGTGAACCGTTACGATGTACTGAACAACCGGTGGTATATCCACGTAATCTGCCAGTAATTTCTCGAATTGATTCCTTATGAGTGGTAATAGAACTTTTCGATGCGGAACACCTCCTCCCAGGACTATAATATCCGGTCGTAATATCAAGGTATAATTTACCAGGGCCTGGGTAATATAATAGGCCTCTAGCTTCCAAGCTTCATGGTCATCAGGTAACGATTTTGCGGAAATTCCCCAACGTTCTTCAATGGCTGGTCCAGATGCTAATCCTTCTAAACAACCATCTCCATGATAGGGACACTTTCCCAAATAATAGTCATCTGAATGTTTTGCAACCAAAATATGACCAGCTTCTGGATGACTGAATCCCGTTAAAATTTTGCCATTGGTAACTATACCGGCACCAATGCCCGTCCCGATCGTTAAGTAAGTCATGTTATTAGCTTCCTTAGCAGCACCAGTAACAAATTCAGACCAACCAGCTGCGTTAACATCACTAGTCCAAAAATATTTAATTTTTCGCCAAGATTGCATAGTGCCTATAAAATCAAATCCAGACCATCCCGGCTTTGGGGTATTAAGTACATGACCGTATAATTTAGAATCTTCTTTGACATCTATTGGACCAAATGCTGCAATCCCAATTGCAGCAATCTTTTTATATTGATCAAAATATTTAATAGTTTTTTCTACCGTTTCTTCCCCTGTGGTAGTTGGAAAGCTCACTTTGTCTATAATTTTGTTTGGATTATCAGAATCAGCAACTCCTAATACAAACTTCGTTCCACCCGCTTCTATAGCTCCTAATAAACCCATGTTAAAAACTCTCTCTTTCAACAGTATTCCCGGTTCCAGGTGTGGCACTCAAAATTTCCAGCCGACCTTTCAAGTGCCAATTCTTAACGTCATTTGGGATCACAAATGCGTCCCCTTTTTTTAGATCATACTCACGGTCTGAAACGATTATGCTCCCATGCCCATCAACAACCGAACACAATTCATAATTTGCCGTCTTATTAAACGTTAAATTATCTTGGATCATCCACTTATGGACGTCAAAGTACTTTGATGTCACAAGCGTTTGAACTGCTTTTCCATCCACTAAAGTATCTGCAACAACGACGTTCGTATCTGGGACCAACGTGACTTTCTTCGCATCGGCAATATGCAGTTCTCTTTTCTTTCCCGTTTTTTCGTCAACACGATCGAAATCATACACCCTATAAGTGACATCAGAGCTCTGTTGGATTTCTAATGCCAACACACCTGCTCCTAATGCATGAAGCGTACCAGAAGGAACGAACACGAAATCGCCTTTCTTAATCGAAACCGTCTTTAAGAGATGCTGCCAGTCTCTGTTATCCAGCAGTGTATCAAATTCCTCTGTAGTTTTAGCATTATGTCCTAAGTAGAGCTTAGAATTAGAATCAGCCTCCAGAATGTACCAACATTCTGTTTTACCCAAATCGTTGGCGTGCTGCAGGGCATACTCATCTCCGGGGTGAACCTGGACAGACAAATCTTTTTGAGCGTCTAATATTTTTACAAGCAGTGGAAATGGCGTGCCCGTGTAATCGGATCCAAAAACTTCTGATTGATTTTCTCGCCACAACTGTGCCAGTGAGTGGCTCTTATAAAGTCCATTTTTTACAGTTGTAACACCATTATTATGTCCTGATATTAACCATGCTTCTCCTGTGTGTTCGCTTGGTATTTCAAACCCGAATCGTGTTTTCAGACGACTTCCGCCCCAAATTTTTTCATGCAGTGCAGGTTCTAAAAATAATATTTCTGACATCGTAATAAATTCCTTTCAGTTCATCTTGAATTACCATTTTTAAACTATAGTATGCCACTATATAAAATATACTATTTTTTTATTAAAATATGTTTTTTAATCAATTTATTAAAATTTCATTATCCTTCAAAAATTGATAGACTGCACCTACCAAATTTAATTCATTGTGAAACAGACAATTCTGGATATCGACATATAACCCATTTGCTTTTTTGGCATCAATAAGTTTCTCAATTTTTTTTGTGAGAGTAGACACTCATTCTTCCCTTCTCGATATAGCACCGCCAATCAAAATTCTCTGTGGATTAAACGCAACCAATAAGTTAAAGACACCAATAGCCAAATAATCGTAAAATTGATTAACCAGCATTAGTGCAGTTTCATCTCCTTTTTGAGCTAATTCGAACAAAACTTTACCATCAACTCCTTTAACACCCTGAATTTTACAATATTCGTATGCCAATTGAACCGGACTAACAAGTTCACTAAAACTTTTAAAATTTTGCTTTTGAAGGATCATGTAGCCAAACTCTCCACCAAACAAATTGAAACCTTGCTGCAATTCTCCAGTAGAGATCTGAACTCCACCTACCCCAGAACCGATAACAACACACAATGCTTCTTTAACGTCGCGCAGATTTCCCATCCATATTTCAGCTAAGGCTGCACAATTGGCATCATTTTGAATGGAAACCGGTATCTCTAAATAATCCGATAGTTCTTGTCTAATGTGGAAATTATGAATTTAGCTCACTGCACTTATTTCCCTGACAATTCCTTCATCAACGTCGACGGATCCAGGTAAACTGACAGCTAATCCATCGACTAATCCTATACCGTCCAACTCGTCCTTAATTGCTTGTTTCATTTTCACCCTGGTTTTTGGTGTTTCAATAATTTTAATATGTGATAAATGTTGTTGGTTCCAATATCCAAATTTAATTGCTGTTCCACCAACATCGACTGCCAAGACACTAATTGTTTGTTCACTAAATTTTAAGTTCATATAATCGCTTCCTAAAAAAAAAAAAACCTCACTTAACTATTTTTACACTAACAAAAATCAGTTAAAAAAGTGGGGATTTTATATTTTTTATTTGATTTCCTTATAGATATCTAAAAATTCTTTGGCCAAATTAACGTAACAAATACTCGTCATCAACCAATCTTGTGCATGCACCATATACAAATTAATCTCTGTATTTTCGCCATTCGCCGCTTTGGTGAGTAGAGAAGTCTGAATATTATGAACTTTCGTCAAAGACTCTTGAGCTGAATCAATTAATTCAGCTGCTTTAGAAAATTCTGATTTTTAGCCGCTTAAATAGCTTGTGATGCAAAACCCTTGGCATTACCAGATTCCATTATAATGCCCATTATCGTTTTCATATTCTCATCGTTCATAATTACTCCTTCCCAGAAAGTTGTTCCGCTTGCGCTAGAACTTTCTCGCCATTCATCGTGCCGTAGTCCATCATATCAATCACTGCCATCGGAATTCCGACGGCATCTGTTTTTTCTTTAATATCATCTTTCATGTAAGAAACTTGTGGCCCAAGAAGAAGTACATCGGAATGGCTTGTTTCAATTTGATGATCAACATCAGCGGTAGACGTGGCAAAAATATAATAATCTTTTGCTTGTTTGTTCGCAGCTTCTTTCATTTTCGAAACAAGTAACGAAGTTGACATGCCGGCTGAGCAAGCCAGCATAATTGTTTTAGTACTCATGATTGTGTTATTCGCTCATTTTCTGCTTTTTGTTCTTCCGCAAGCAAATATTGATCATATCGTTTTGCAAACGGGAAATAAACCAACGTTGAAATGACCAAAGTCACCGCCTGCCAAATTGCCATCTTCCAGCCTCCAATTAGAAAGCCTGAAATAACAGCGGGGGTAGTCCATGGAGCAGCTACACCATTTAGTGGAGGCACAATTCCAAAATAAATTACACCATACGTAGATATAGCAATAATAACTGGCACCAAGAAAAACGGAATTGCTAGAAATGGATTCATTACCAATGGTAGACCGAACAAAAATGGTTCGTTAATATTGAATAATGCTGGAACCAACTCAATCTTACCAATGGTCTTAAGTTGTACTGATTTCGCTGCAACGACTGTAAAAATAACCAATCCGATTGTGATTCCCGATCCAGTTAAATTTATAAAGTTATTGTAAAACTCATTTGTGACGATGTGCGCCCCACTATTAAGTGACAGCTTACCTGCATGATATAATGCTGCATTTTCAGCGGTATTTGGAATCAAGAACGCTCCCGCAATTCCACCAACAATTAATCCACCGTGTACGCCGAAAAACCAAAAGAATGATACTAAAAACGCAATCAGTATTGCCCCTACCAAAGAGTCCGATAAGCCTTGCATTGGTGCAGCCAATAGCTTATAAATCAAACTTAGCATATCTGTATTCATAGTTGCTTTAAACAATGCATATATGAGCATCGTAACAACAAGGATAACGCCCGAGGGAATCATCGCAGTGAACTGATTAGCCACACTTGATGGCACTTGTTCCGGTAGGGTAATTTTCCAACCTGATTTAATCATTGTGGTGTAAGCCCATCCAACCAAAATGCCAATAATAATTGCAGCAACCATACCTTGACCACTGAGCCAACTAATATTGATAACACCAGTTACCGGTGATTGTAAAAAAGATTGAAGCGCATGAGGCAATTTATCGATGTTTTTAGAAACTTCACTACCAGTTAAAACAACGGTACCAGAATTATTAGCAATTCCCGCACCACTTTTACCTATGATACCAGACAGTGGGGCAGTAACCTGTAGCATCTGTAGCATAAGAAAAGCTGAAAGCGACGTCAAAGCAGCAGGAAGTGCCTCGTATCCTTCATTGCGTACATAAACATATGCTATTCCTACCGTGGCCCAAATGGACAATATTCCAAAAGTTGTAGTGTAGGCTTGTGTGAAGAAAGCCGCCCAACCAGATTCCTTTAATGCTGCCGCCACTGATGGGATAGGGACATTAGATAGAATCAAAAACACTGAACCGATAATAATGAAAGGTAACGCATAAACCATACCATCTTGTAGTGCTTTAATAGGTTTGGTATTGACAAATTTCATGATTAGAGGCAATACTTTATTGGTTACAAATGAACTTGTTTTACTATTAGTTTGGTTTTGCATTATAGGCTATCTCCATTCTGACCCAAAATATCTTTGAACCAATAAAATGATTTTTTAGGAACTCTCTTCAAGTCTTTAAGATCATGGTTTGTTCGATTGACAAAAACTGCGCCATATCTTTTTTCCATGTCAGCATGCGAGCTGGGAATATCTATCAACCCCCAGCCTAAATACCCCAACACTTTAGCGCCATCAATAAACATGGCATCTTTCATTGCTTTGATATGTTTTTCATGATAACTAATACGAAAATCATCTTGAATGGAATTGGAACCATCCCATGATTCTTTAATACCAATTCCATTTTCGATTGGGAAAACGGGAGTTCGATATCTATTATAAAGGTCTGTAATGACATTCCTAAACCCCAACGGATCAATGTTCCATTCCCACTCACTCTGTGACAAATACTTATTGTGCGAAATACTGTAATTCATGTATCGATTTGGTGATTCGTTTTCAGGTATATTTTCAGCACTTAATACCATTGTTCGATAATAACTAAAGGAAATAAAATCAGGATAAGTAGTCTTTAAATCATCCTGATCTTCAGACTCCCAATCAATATCAATGCCGTTCTTTTTAATGTAATATTCTACTTCGGGAGAATACAATTTTCCCATAAATAGAGAATTAACATTTTCGTAGGTAAATTCATTCTGTTTACGAACATAAAATGTATCTTCTGGATTTTCTGTTGCAGGATAAACTGGTGTATATGCCAGCATACCTCCAATTCTTAAATCCTTATAATTTTCATGAATATAGTTGGTGATTCTAGCGTGAGACAGCATAGTGTGGTGAAAAATAGTATACATATGCTCAATGGATTGCTCATGTCTCGTGTACCCCGAAATATGAAATACTTCATCGGTAAAATAAAGGTTATGCTCATTGAATGTAATCCAATACTTGACACGATCTGCGAAATGATCGATTACTGCTTTACCAAACCTCACAAAAGCCCCTACTGTGTCTCGTGAAAAGAAACCGCTTTGTCGCTCAGCTAATGCTAAAGGCATGTCAAAGTGATATAAACAAATCATGGGTTCAATTCCGCGTTCAATCATGGCATTGACTAATTTATCATAATATTCAAATCCTTTTTCATTGATGACTCCATCACCATCAGGAACGATTCTGGACCACGAAATCTGAATACGATACATATTCATATTCATATTCTTCATCAAATCAAGATCTTCTTCATATCTATGGAATTCATCTATAGCATCATGCCAATCAGATGTATTATCGGTACTACCGCGTACGTCGTAAACTGATAAACCTTTCCCATCAGCTTGCCAAGCACCTTCAGTTTGCATACTTGAAACCGAATTACCCCAAAAAAAATTTTGTGGCATTATTCTTTCTGTTTCTCTCATCAGTGAATGTTCTCCTATCCGATAAACTAAAAAATTTGGAAACTCTTTTTTGTAAGCGTTTTCATTTAACTACGTTTTGATTGTACCATTCATTTTTTATAAAGTAAATATCTTTTTATTAAAAAAGTATATTTTTTAAACAGTGTGTATCATTTTTTAGAGTATAATTATCATACGAAACATAACAAATAATGATCACACCGCCTAACATCATGGCGTATAAAAATAATTTGGAAACCTATTTATGAAAAAATATGAAAAAGTCATTCATGACATCAAGAAAGCTATAATTTCTGGCCAATATGGGAAAGGAACTATTTTGCCTGATCAGAAACAGTTGGCGAAAAAATTTAGTGTCAGTACCATCACAATTAAAAAGGCGTTGGATAGCTTAGCTAATAACGGATATATCCTAAAAAAATCAGGATTTGGTACCGTTGTTATTGGTCCAACTACATTAATTACGGACAAAGACGCACCAGCCAATAATTTCGATGGATTAACTAAACAAGAAGGGGCAAATCGAATCTCTTCCAAAATCATCACGTTTAATCTGGATTTTCCGTCAAAAATGGTACAGCAGAATCTAAACATCGACGAAGAAGAACCAGTATATCACATCGTAAGATTACGCCTGCTTGATGGTGAGCCATTCATTTTAGAAAATACTTACATGCCGGTTAATCTCATTCCTGGTCTCAATAAATCAGTGTTAGAAGGGTCAATCTATAGCTACATACAAGATAAACTGCACTTAAATTTTGCTGGAATATCCAGAAAGATTCAAGCCCGATCCTCCAATAATTTGGATGAACAATACTTAAATGTCAGCAACAACGATGCCATGCTAGAAGTCGAACAAATTGTTTGGCTTGTCAACGGCACCCCAATCGAATATTCTACGTCTAGAAATGCTTCAAATAGACGCTCCTATTACATTTTCGAAACAAAATAGTCTGCTCAGAAGTCAATAAATTGGACTATTTTTATTCAGTTAATTAGGCAACATTTGAGATACGATTGCGATTATAAAAATTGATATACCAACCAATGGCTGCTTGAACCTAAGTTAATGTTTGGTATGCCTTCAAATAAACCTCTTCACGCTTCAATATTGAATGAAACGCTTCCAAACGGCCATTATCGTATGGATGGCCTTTGAGTGAATAAGAATGTTTCAAGCTATAATTTTGGTATTTAATATTAAACTCAGCACTCGTGTATTGTGACCCCATATCTGAATGAATAATTAATGGCTTTTGATGCTTATCTAACGCCATCTGTAAGGCACTTTTGGCTAGTTCGGCTGTCACTGCATCGCCAGTTTTATAACCTAATAATTTTCTCTTCTCAGGATCCAAAACGGTCGCAAAAAAAACCATCTATGGTTAGTCAACTGGATATAAGTGATACCTATTTGCCAAACACCGCTCAAATCATGCAAGTGTCTAATCAGATTAGGTTTTTGATCAACAGTCACCACAGTTTTAGGCTTGCGATAACGTTTTTGCATGCGTGATCTAATCCCTAATTCACGCATTAATTTGAGTGTCATATACTCAGATACTTTCGGCCCGTCAGTTTGTTGACTATAAGCAGAAATACGGCGATAACCATAAAACTTAAAGGTTCTCCAACGTCTAAAATATAAGGTTTTAGGGATTCTCTACGCTTTTCTTGTCGACTGGGCTGCCAATGGCGCCAGTTGTAATAGGTAATAGGTTCGATTTTAAGTGCACTTAAAATACGCACAAGCGCGTAGCCTTGTGCTAAAAATTGGTTAACTAGCGGCAATCCCATATGACGGACTAATTTTTGGCTAGTAAGATGGCCGCTCAATGCCTGTCAGGCTATGCGTGATAAAATTTCGTTTTCTTCCTCCAAAATAACGAGGCGCTTCTCTAGTTGCTTAACGTCTTTTAAAGTCTTTGACTGACCCTTGATCATGGTTGGGGTATCTTGTTTAACCCAAATAGCAATAGAATCTTTTGATGGTCCAAATTCTTCTGCTAATGATTTGAGTGAACGGCCTTCTTGGTGAAGTTTAACCAGTGAATCTTTGAAATCTTGTGAATAACGAATTGACATAAAAATACTCCTATACTTTCATTTTACGGACTGAATAAAAATAGTTCATTTTTTTAGTATAAGAGCACCAATTAATATAATTGGATAAATAATGATTGTTTTTTTAAAAACACCTAATGAGAAACCATAACGTAAAATGGCGTTATATTGTATCATCATCGTCACCATAATACTTCGAATTCCCCAAGATAAGGTTTCAGGGTGGTGTAACAGGCGATAATAAGTTTTAATTAGCATAGAGCTTTTCAATTTTGGCTAAGAATTCCTTTCTGTCTTCTTCACTTATCAATTTGATTTGTCCCAAATGATACCAATCAGTGTTGTATTTAGAAATACCAATTGAATCTAGGGTGCTATTAATAAAGACATTTTGAATAGCATTTCCATTTTGAGCAAGTTCGGCTTTAGTCATCACAGCTGTTGTGATGACGGTGGCTTTTTTAATGTTTGTTAACAACCCTTGCCACTGTGCATTGTCTTCGGAGTAAGCAAAGTTGATTAGCATCGCTTTATCCATAAAACCCTTCAAAATGGCCGGTAAATCATACCACCAGACAGGAAATATGAAGACAAGTTCAGATGACTGATTAATTATGTTTTGATATACTTTGACTTTATTGTAGGGTGTATCGCCATTGGCATATTGTTTTAGTTCTTCAGGTGAAAAAGCTGGATCAAAAGACTCTTTGTATAAATCAATGACTTGATAGGACATGTTTGTTCTGTCTAATTGTTTAGTGATAGTTGTTAAAATGGCATGGTTAAAGCTACCGTCCCATGGATGAGCATAAATGATTGTTTTCATGATTTTTTTCCTTTTTACGAATGTGTTGTGCTAAATAAGTTCACCATAACAACACCAATAATAATAAATACTATACCGAGCATAGTAAGCACATTAATACTTTGTTTCCAAACAAAGACACTAACTAAAGTTACCAATACTATGCCTAATCCTCCCCAAATTGCATAGGCTATCGCTAGCGGAATATGTTTTACGGTAAGTGATAGCATAAATATGGCTATGCCAAAACAAATAATGCACAAAATAGTTGGTCTTATTTCTGTGAATCCTTCTGTCGCAACCACCATATTGGAACCTACAATCTCCGACATAATTGCGATCATTAAATAAAGATAGCCAATGTTCATTCTAAACTCCTCGTATAAACATATTGATATATTTACTTGTTATCATTACACAAGTCTTTTTAAATATTTTTGAACAAACTGATCATATTGTTGACCAGCAGTCGGGAGAAATGCTAGTGTGTATTCATTAATTATTTTGCCTGTATTATCAGCGAGTTGGACAGTATTATCAATGTAAAGCTCTGGCTGTTGCATTGTTGGCATATTCAAAGTTACTAATGTTTGGCGTAAAATATGGTTAGCTAATGCACCTGACAGGCCTACAATAGATTGAGATGCCACTAATGCTGGCTTATTATTCCAAACGTTTTGACCCCAAGGCCTTGATGCAACATCAATGGCATTTTTTAATGCTGCTGGAATATTATGATTATGTTACGGTGTCACAAAAATAAAGGCATCTTGATTTGACACAATCTTTTTAAAATCGATATAGGCTTCAGGATAGTTTGCATCATAATCCTGGTTGTATAGAGGTAACTGCGCTATATCAATATATGTGATTTCTGAATTATTAGGAAGTCCAGCTACTAAAGCTGCTGCTACACACTTCGAGTATGAGTGCTTCCTAATCGATCCAACAGTAATACCGTATTTAGTCATTTATAGACTACTTTTACTTTTTTAGATTAATCCAAACTGCAAAAAATGTTTTCTAAGATATTCGAGTGTTAAGCTAGTCGGGTTTTGGACTAGCTTAATGGGCTCGCCACTTGCCATTAATTGGCCACCAATGGATCCACCCTTTGGTCCTAAATCAATCATATAATCTGCGTTGGTCATCAAATCAAGATCATGTGTAATCATAATAACCGTGGCACCTTTTTCTTTCAACTTATTAATGACACCAAGTAGTGTCTGGACATCATTTGGATGTAGTCCGACAGACGGTTCGTCAAAAACAAAGAGTGTTTTACTTTGTTTTTTGTTTAAATGATTGACTAATTTGAGACGTTGCGCTTCACCGCCAGACAAACTAGGAGTACTTTCACCTAAGTGTAGGTAATCTAGACCAATGTCGCTGAGTAATCTGAGCTGTTTTTCAATCTTAGGAACATCTTGAAAAACGTGTAAAGCCTCTCTAACTGATAAATTAAGTAAATCGACAATATTATAATTATACCAATATATTTTTTGGATATCGTCTTTATAACGCGCACCATGACAATAAGGACACACTTCTTCCATATCTGGTAAATATTGAATGTCCAAAGTAATTGTGCCAACACCACCACAATGTTCACAAGCGCCTTGTTTGTTATTGTATGAAAAATAGGCAGGACCATACTTTTTTGCTTTAGCTTCTGGCAAATCGGCGAATAGCCGTCTTAAACTATCCATAATTGTTGTATAAGTAGCCAGACTTGACCGTGAGTTTTTACCAACGGGCTTGGCATCAACGCTGACCACATTGGTGAAATGGGTTGTCAGTTTTTTGACCTGTTTGGGCAATTGCGTTTTGGCGTTAATCGCTTTTATAGCAGGGACTAGACTATCTAAGATTAAACTTGTTTTACCAGCACCAGAGAAACCAGTGACAGCAGTAATTTGATTGCCAGGAATCGTAACCGAAACATCATGTAGGTTGAAATACTTATCAACCGTTAACTGTGTTGTTAACTCAGTTGCTTCTGGTGATGTTGGTATCTTATCATGCATGATATTGGCTTTTCCTGCGATATAAGGGCCAATTAGTGATTGTGGTTGATTAACCAAGTCTTGCGGTGTGCCTTCAGCAATGATATTACCACCGGCATCACCAGAGCCAGGCCCAACCTCAATGACCCAATCAGCAGCTTCAATAATAGCGACTTCATGGTCGACCACAACGAGTGAATTACCTTGAGCAATTAACGTTCTAAAAACATTAATCAATCCCTTAACATTATCTGGATGTAATCCAATTGAGGGCTCATCCAATACGTACAAAACACCAGTTGTTTCAGTTCGTATAGTTTTAGCTAGTTGTAAACGCTGTAATTCACCTGTTGATAGCGTGTTCCCATTTCGAGATAGTGTCAAATAGTCTAAGCCTAACTCTAACAAGGGATTGAGTGTGTCGGTCAGATTCTTAAATAAGATGTTAGCCATAGTTTGCATCTCATCAGGTAATTCAGCCTTTGTTTGCTTTTCCCAAATAGATAGTTTCCCAAGTGATAGATTTGAAACTTCAGCAATATTTGATTCACCAACGATTTGAGTTAACAAGTCAGGATTAAATCTGGTACCGTGGCAAGTCGGGCAAACTGAAAAATGGAAAAATTGATTGACTTTGTTAATAGCGCGCTCACTTTTAACTGTTTTAAGTGAATCGTAGACGGCTTCGTAGGCATTTTCATATAGTGTCTTATCAGTATGGAAAACTCGGCCTGTTGAAGTACGGAAATCAACAGGGTATTGTTTTTTCTCACCATGTAAAACGATGTCTTTTTCATGTGCTGACAAGTCTTTATAAGGTACATCAATGCGAACACCAAGTGTCGCAGCGACAGTTGGCATA
>JAEBDU010011855.1:0-12321 GCA_016802625.1 Heliconius numata
ACTTAAAACATAATTTTTAATTAAATAAAATTTTCAAACATAAAGTTCAATGTCACCATATGTTGTCCAAGAGTATGTTATCATTGAATAAATAATAAAGTAAACTGTAAGGAAGTAGACTGTAGATACTCAAGCACCTAAAATTACCTCCATGTGATCCGAAACATGTGTGTCATTTCCTCAATATCCAACTACTGCGGCCTATGAACGTTTAGTGGATATGCTTCATTGAGAAGAGACAGCGATTCCATTTATTTTTTATATTTTTTTTATATTTGTTTCTTTTTTTCATATTGAACGTCGTTTTTTGAATACTATATATCTTAAAGAAACACGACACTAAAAATAGGTACTTTATAAGAACTCGATAAAAATTTTCTAAACCGAAACCCCGTTATATAACAACTCGCGAAGTACTGTGAAGACGTAATAATACCGCTCGGCTCCACCGCTACATACTGGCGGAAATTAACAGCGTTTAGCTAGCACTGCCTAGCAGCTGCGCGTCGGAACTACTGAGATAAATCTCTTATATCCTATAGTAGTGTTTAGTTAGTAGGCCGAAGTGGTCAAGGCGATGTGGCCGGATATGTGCGATATTCATATATTATACTAGCGACCCGCCCGCGGCTTCGCCTGCGTGAATTACGTTATTATTAATTTCTGTCTCCATGAGTACCTACGTCCTGTAAGTGACGTCCATGCAAAATTTGAGACTTCTAGCATTTGTAGTAACGAAGTTTCATACAAACTTTCAACCCCAAAAACAACCCCTTAGAAGTCGAATATTGCAAATTCCCGTCTTAGCGAGCACCTACATGCTATAAATAACTCCTATGCAAAATTTGAGATTCCTAGCACATGTAGTTTCTGAGATTTCGTGATGAGTGAGTGACCTTTCGATTTTATATACAGGGTGGAAGAGGCAGCGCTTCTTTTACTGAAACTGCATATAGGGTAAAATATTTCAAACCCAAAATTAAAAAAAATAATCAAGATACCTCAACGGTTTGGACGTAGGATTTTTTTTTCATTTCACGATTTTTATCCATACCTGTATTTCGTGTCACGCACACATACGTATGCGACGTTGCCGCTTTGACAGGTAAGTGTGTGCGTGCCTATGTTATACTTTACAAATGCCGTTTTATTTTAAAACGTTAATTTTATTATTTATTTTGTTTGAAAAAAAAAACTTTTTCATTTTTGAGAATTATTTTTTTTCCGAATTATATTAGGCTTTTATAGAGTAGTTAAAACTGTGGTTTAATTTAAAGTGGCGCTGACAATTCCACCCTGTATATAACATAGATAACATAGATAGATGTAATTTGAATGAAATTTAAATTTTGTATTGGTACGATAGACTTCAGTACGAAGTCTATCGTAGCCCCAGTGACCAATGGAAGAAAGGAAATATTTTCAAGGAAACATTTTATTTCCTCATCTAGTAACGGGTTAAAGCGCGGCAGTGAGTTCCACCAGTCACGTAGTGTGTCTCCAGAATTCGGCGGAAAGTAGCAGAGGGAATCTGGGAACCTAGTGTTAAGACACTCTTAACGTTATTAAGAATTCTGTACACGTGGAACTCAACTTCGCACTTTGCCTCGTTACCAGTATCTATCTAGTTGGAATCAAACCCACAACACTCACACAGAGCACATGTTAGTGCCTCTGTGCCATTGCTGTCCTCATCACTATTTTCACATAAACTTAAATACATAAATTATTTAAATTTACAATATATTAACAGCGTAAGCGCTTACAAAGCTTAAAATAACAACTTGAAACTTCATTTTCACGTATACATATGTACATTACATGTTAATTATCCAACTAATCTACCTTCCTTCACATATATATCCCGTATTACTACATCATATAATATTACTAGTAGACCCGAACGCGGCTACGCCCGCTTGAACTATACGAATATTTATTAAATATATTTATGAAATTGTTTTCAGTTTTCAATAGAGAGATGCGTTAAGCAAGCTCATTTTGGGTGACGTTTTCTAACAACAAACTTTGCAAATCGTTGCTTAGCAACGGTTGTTATTAACATGACAGAATAAATTGCATGTCAAATTAATAAGTATTTTAATATATTGGTATATAATATGAGAAGAAAGTATCCTATGTTCATCTCGAGACCCTTAAGTATCTCTATATGAGTATTTTATCACAATTAAATTAGCGGTTTGGCCCTGAGTGCGTAAAAGACAGACAGACAGAGTTACTTTCGAATTTATAATATAGGTATGGTGTACATACTGAGTATTCCCAAAATATGAAAATTAATTACACCACATCTCAAAGCTCCCAGTTGTAAAATTGCCTATAAACTTGCCCTATAATTTCTCGCCGCCGTTGCGCTAAAGTTCATTATCGCGAAGCAATTACTTGGTAAGTGTTAACACTCGACCGGGCACCCAAATACGCCAGTTCTACGCTACCTGATGCAAATTACAGGGTAATTAGAGGTAAGGTTTTTAAGTTATATTTAGAATAGATTAGAATTAAATTCAGTGGGTGTTTTTTGTATTGTTGAAATACTTATTTTTTATGCAAATTTTGTGATACTATGCAAAATTATGCAAAGAATTAACCATTTGAAAATATTATCCTAACTGGGATCTCAGTTTAAAACTCTGTATCTGTCAGTGCTCAACTATCACTATTACGCCATAAAATAAGTATTGTACTAGTCGCTCTCAAGTCGCCTTCAAGTCTGAGTTCGATCTTGAGAGTTTATATCACTCGGTTTATATATTTAGGCTTAGACCTAAAAACAGAACAGTAAATTCCGAACTCATTATGTACAGTATTTAACTGATTCTAAAGAAAAAAAAAATCTTTTAAAATAAAAATCTCACTATTGAAGTATACATCTAAAGGACTTTAATTGAATACTAAACTTTTTCTTAGTGAACAAGTTTAAACGAGTTCCAACAAATGTTGACAACAAAGCTGTTTCCTAAGTAGCATTTAATCTGAAGATTCTATTTCCCTACAAATAGTATAAAGCAAAGTTTTCTAAATATTACTTAAGAACCGCAATCGATATGCCAGAACTAGTTTTAATTTAGAAGGATTTTGGAGTCCTGTTGGACTTAGGGCTTAAGGATTTCATATTACTCTACATCTCTCGCGAGCAGAAAATGTTGAAATATATAAAATTAATTTTCCGCATAACAAATATGAAAAAAGTTATTAAAATTTATATTTTTTTATTATATTATATAAATACTACATGTTTTGGTGTCGCAAGGAAGAAAAGGCATGTCTTTGGGAAGCGTTAAGTGCTGCAACACTATTATCTCTAAACCAGATTACCTCTAACCAGATGGAAAATAGAAAAAAAATATTTTTTTTAAAAACATTAATATATCTGAACATATATCAAACATGTGTCTAAACAACCGATGAAATGCTATAAATAAGTGGCCTGTCTAGTCTGCCTCATCCCAATTTTATTTAGATCACTCTTAAATAAACAAATCTTTAAATAACCACTTACCGCAAACAAAAGAATGATATGTATAAAAGAATGACATATCCAATTAGACTCCATTAGTAGATATTTAACAAAGCTACCATATATTTGTTAATTAACAAAAATAGAACCTGTAACTCCTTTGAAATATGCCCGAAATAGCTAAATTGTTATAATTACACCAATTAGTCTATTTCTAGAATAAACCTATTTACTCAATGCATAGCATAGCTTTGATATGTCTTCATCAAAGGCAAACTAATGTAAACTTAAACTGAATCTTGTCTCGAGATTCCCTCTTGCAGACATAAAATGGACATTAAATACGGATATAGTAATCTAAATAAGTGCTTAGTTATCAGTTTAAACTTGCTTATTTTGTAATAAACTATAGCTAATTAAATAACAATGCCCCCAGAATTCAACGGAGAGGCAGGAACGGAGCGTCTAAACACTAGGTTTCCTGTGGCTATCCTGATGAGTGCGGGATACGGCGTGAAACTTATAAAAAAACCTTTAAACGATTGAACTCAAGCACACACGAGCAATTTAATATATAAGAATATTTTCAATAATTTTTTTTTTCAGAGTTCCAAAGCCATCGATGAAGTTGATACATTAGATAGAGCAAGTTTTAATTCTTTGCTCCGGGCAATGGAGCGATAAGTCGCTTTAAATTAAAAAGTTGTTGACAATCTCCCAAGTATGAGGATTAAAGAAACTTTTAGTTGGACCCTTTTGCATAAACGATATCCTTGCTAGCTCTTAGTGTTTCTGTTGTAGGTAAATGCTGAATAACGAGTTTATAATAATAAATAATAATTTTTATTTATCGATCGATTTAAATAATGCAAACACTTAATGTTAAGGAAAGCTTGCTGAAATTACATATTGAAAACTACATTGAACTGCACTAGCGCTCACAAACGTGCCTCAATAATAATTTTTCTCATACATAATCTATGTACAGACTTTTATTAGTTTTATACATTGTACTAAAAACCTAATATTTTCTTCAAAAATATCTTCCAAGTTTGTAAGTGAAGTTGGGTTTATAAAATTAATGTAAATTGCGGGTAGGTCTCGCTCGACCACATACTCGCACTGATATTTGCCGATATTGCGGTTCCTTAACGTCTGAACTTTGTTAGCGTTGTGATGGATCTGACACTACGTCTTCAGTTGGTTTTGATATTTTCAAATTAGTAGATATTCTACTAGTAATTTTTTTCATAGTATGTTATTACATATATAAAATTTCCGTAAGAAATACGCGAGACGTTCTTCTAGATTAGGTACTGTCTAAGCGCTGTAACTTTCGCATTTTTTAGCTTCCCGAACTTAATTTTATATATACAATAGGAAGGGAAACAATAGTGCTTAAATACTCTATTCTTCACTTTGCACCTATTACATTATATAAATAATTATTATAAACAATAGAAATTTAAAAATTTTATCTATCCTTAGTGTGGAATAGCACATAAGAAATGTAAAATACGAGTACCTACATATTACGTCAACCATGGAATGTACATAATTTTTTATTTAAAAATTATAAATAATATAAAAAACCATAATATTTTTAAATCCTACATGTAATCCAGAAATACCACTCCATAGTAAAATTTATTATAATTAATTGATAGCAAAGTCTGTAAAGCAATTACGAGCATAGCGTTCATCGCGAAGTAAACTAATTATTATAATGTAACGTGCACTTATTCCGTGTTTAATCATACAACATGAATATTGTGTAATATATTAAGTTCAACATTTTACCTGTAATCATGATTGCTATAATATTTTAATACTTTACTAACGATTTTATAGCGCACTGGTAATGTTTAATTAGTTGTTTGTTGGCTAGAACAATGGAACTACTATAGTAGGCGTCATTAATTTAGATAGTAGGTAATTAGAATTTTCATTTGATAAATGCTAGTTTTAGAAAATAAAATAGCTTTAATTAGAGAGGCCAGTCTCAGAGGCAACTGAAAGCACGACAGGTTGTGAGTTCGATCCCCACTAGAGGTGCTCTGGTCTCGAGAAAAAACGCGGCGTTGAGTTTCGCAGCTTAATACCTAATGCCTCCAGAATTCGGCAGAAAATGAGAAGTGGAATGTCTTACCACAGAGCTCCCTCTGCCTACCCTGCTGTGTGCGGGATACATGAAGCTGATTGTTTTTTTAACTATTATTTTGTCGATTTCCCAAACGATCGGTCGATTTTGCATCTTTAATGTAGAATATCACTTTTAAATTGTTAAAAAATATAACATATCTATATATTGTAGTATATTTTGCGTACAAACTCTCAACTTTAATAAATGTCACATTCATTTCACAGAAATCACGGACTGTACCGAAAAACGTTTCCAATTAGTAGTGTGTAGTAGTGTATGTAGTGTAGTGACGCCTACGTTTACTCGGGTTTTGCTTTTAACTCAATTTACTTTTTAGTCTTTCATGGACGTCACATTCAATGGCACAGTTCGTCTCACTGTATACTGGTATAAACATTAATTAAGTAGTGAAAGGGAGGCTTCTATTACGTTATAAATATAGTATTAATAACTATTAGTTTTACTTTGAAATCTACTTGAAATAATTTAATAACTTTCTATGTAATATGTAGAATTCATTATATTATAATGAACTAGTAGCTGCCTGCAACTTTTTGAATCCTATTTTTCTTTATTTTTCAACATGTTTTATCTGGAGATAACTTAAAATTATTTGTCAAAAAATTAATTCTTAAATAATATTTGTTTTAAATTATCCCAAATTAAATTTATTCCTAACAATTATCTTATAGAGGCCAGTCATGGCGCAGGGGCACAAAGTATGTAAACGCGACTGGTCGTTGGTTCGATCCCTACTCGAGGAAATGAAATATTTATTTAAATTAATATTTTCATTTCTTCTGGTTCTCTGGTTCTTCTGGTCTTCTGATTCTAGTAGGGAACATAATATCTTAACACTAGGTTCCCTCTGCTCTCCCTGCTGTGTGCAGGATATTATATGAAAATAAAAAAAACAGCTTCACGCCGATTATTTTTTATATTATCTTATAACCTTGTTTTCATTTTACGTACCGACCATCCTTTCCAAGAGTAAGAAAAATAAGTTCAAAAATAAATTCCATTTTATCAATGGATTTAATAAAATACAGCAAAGCTAAGCTAATATTTTCAAAACGTGCTTTATATATCCAAAGATAAAACGGGAAAATAATGTCGTGAAACTTAAGATGGGCGTAAGAAAATATTTACTGAGCCGAGTCCGGCATCTTGTAATTAGTTGTCTGTTTACATTCGCCTCGGTAACAACCTGCGTAGTATACCATGCCTTAGATTAGTGTTAATCAAAACTGATATAACGAAGAAAATGATTTAAAATTTCTGTACAGTTTTTTTTATCAGCTTCACGCTCTATCCCGCTCATAGAAGGGTAGGCGTAGTGTTAAGACACTCCGTTCCCCATTGGATTAATTAGTCTTTTTACCGAAGAAGGCTTTAGGTAATATTACTTCACGTTAATTGATGGGATGTATCGCCCTGTTTATCGTCTGTTGTTTGTTTGGACTTGCAGCACAATTATTTTTTTATTTTTGTCCAATTTTTTATTCTAAATGCCAAAAATCTTCATAGAAAAAACAGTAGAGAGTTAGACTTTTTCTTTTTTAATTCTGGTCTTGACGTGTGGCCTTCCTTCAGCACTTACTGTTCCGTGACCATCGTAGTTTACACAGCAGCCTTGATTTAAAGATGCATCATTATAATGTTTCATCTTGAACCCCAAGTTTTAATAGACTACTTGTTTGTATTCGTTAATTTAAATCAAGTACACTTCATACTGTTTATAAATTGAAATTGTATATAATACTTGTATATTTTATTAATATATATTTAAAATTATATATTTGTTATAATAAAATATATACTTTAAAAAAAAAAATGGGGGTTTTATGAAAAATAATTCTTTATAACGGCCAATAAAAAGAAATGTCACGTGTATTTAATTAAATCTCGCAAATATTTGCGAACGAACCTGTTTGCGTCAAATTTAATCGTACAAAATATATTTTGACAAATAATTGACAGCGAAAGCCGAAATGTATCGGCGTTGTGACAAACCGAGGTCGTAAATTGTTCAAACGGCTTCAGGCCCTGACACGGCCGCTATAAGCAGTATTGAAATGCCATATTCGAATTTTAGAAATAATATCAAATAAAATTTGGTGATAGAAAAATATATAAGAAATATTTATTTCTATGTTATAAACTTATAGTCTACAATTTTATATATTCTTTATTGCAAATAAAAAAAATATAAGAAATACAAAATTAAAAGTTTAGTTAGCAAAGGTGGGCAAAGGTGGTTTACTACCTAACTAACACTTCAGCTTTGTAATATCGGTACACATTTTAAGTAAAACCGACTAAGTGCGAAGGTGCCATTATAATACAAAAACGTGACGTTTGTTGTATGGGAAAAATATTTATTTAATTTTGTCAGTATTTGTTAATATAGAGCAACAAAGATACATTTCCTGGAAAATTTCTAATTATCACTGTTCATGAGATACCGCCTGGTAACAGACGGACAGATATTTAGACATCGAAGTCTTGGTAGTAGGGTCCCGTTTTACTCTTTGGGTACGGAACACATAGATTGATGATTTTAAATTTACCCTCTTTGATATGCTGAACTCACTATATTTAGAAATCGTGTGGAAGTCGGATATCAAAGTATTTTAACTCTAGGTTCTCAGGATCTACTTTGCTAATTGCATTAAGCACAGAAGCTTTCTCAGAAAATATAGACAAATTTGAACGTTTTGAACCCACACCTCCTATTCGGACGCTCTGACCGCTTAGCTAATTAATTTATCAATTCTTATCAAGTTACTTAAAAATTTTCATACACTATTTAAGTTTTGTATAACTTGCAATTTACTTAGTTACTTTCATAACAGATAAAAAAAGAAAAAATCTGAAACGATAATACAGATAACTTTAAAGTGTCGCCTATTTATTCATCACATTGAAATGTCATTCACGGCACAATATTAAAAAAGAAAAGAAAAAAAAAACAAATTTTACAAAAAAAAAAAATTCAAAAGAATCTCCAAACGCAGAACAAAGTGGGAGTGTTGAACAAAAGCAGTTGCGTAATCAGGCCTCATTATTTCCATTCAGAAAACTAATATTAAGTGAAAAGTTTCATTCAGGGGGTGGCACAATGCATTTTATTCGTTTCGAAATACAATCGTGGAAGTTTAGTTCTGTTTAAACTTGGCGAAATGGCTTCCCAGTTAATCGTTGTCATTTAGGAGAGCACCTCCGCAATTGGGTTGATGGTGTTCAAGCAAAGTTCTTGGCCGATGCTTTAACTTAAATACTTTGGGCATTTTGGGTGGTGCTCTATATTTTTTATGAAAACACCGAGTCCATTGAAATATTCTTTAGCTTTATTTAAGATTGTAATACTGTTTTAGCACATTTTTGTTGTTTTATTCTATATCTGAATATGTATATAAACGTCATATACTTCATGTCTTTCTGTGATTAAAAATAAGTGTTTTTTCAAGTGTTCAAGTTTTCAAAAGTAAATACTGGAGACGATATGTAATTGTTATTAATTAACTCAGTATTGATTTAAAATAACATCGACTCGCGGTTATGGCACAGAGGCACAGCGTCCGTTCGTAAGCATTACAATTGTAGGCGAAGATGAGAAAGATTTTTTTACTTCCTCACTTTGGAAAAAGACAAAGGGAGGCATTGTTTTTACGGAAAAAGAAGAGTGTCGTAACACTAAGTTTCCTTGCCAACCCTGCTAATACGCAGGATGCAGCTTGAAACTAAAAATATTAATGTAAATATTATTTTTTCTATTAAAAAAGGCTTTGCTTATAACTCTATTTATTTTTTTATCTATGTCCATATAAGTGAACTTGTTTGTGTCGTTCGTGTAGTACATAATTGACAGTGTTTGTCTATATTAGATCTTATATGCGATGGAGAGATACGATCTTTTACATATACGGACGCAAAAGTACGTATATGAGAAGTTAGTAAGAAGGCATTTGTGCCTTTAATATTGAAATTGGAATGTGAAAATTCATCGTTGTTTTAACTCGGAAAAGCTTCCTAGTTAATCTCTGTCATCGAAGAGAGCACCTTCGCAATTTGACTTGATGGTGTTTTAGCAAGGTTCAGTCAATATTTCATTTAAACTGTTAACTTTAATGAGTTTAGAGATTTACCTAGTTTTTAACCATTATTGATTTTATGCCAATTTTCAAAATTTATATTTAATGTTTTTTTCGTATTGTTTTTTTTACATTCACGCAATCTTGCAATTCAACCAATTTTGCAGGATACAGCGTGAAGCTAATTTAAATCAAATTAGCTTCACGCTGTATCCTGCACACAGCAGGGCAAAGGAAAGCTCGTGTTAAGATATCCCATATAAGATATACCTCGTATTCATATCAAAATCGTAAAATCGTCAATATTAAACATTTAATTTTCTAGAGCGGGAATTGAACCTGCGACCTGTTGCGCTTACTGTCACACGCTTCTCCCCCTGCGCCCAACTGGTCTTGCCATCTAAACAATGATGAAGAAAGAAATCTTAAAGAATCCTCTCTTTCGCAAACAAACTAAACTAAAGGCGCTTGACCAATTTTTTGACTCTTCTATCTCTTTTACTCGTGCCGTCTTTGTTTTCATTCTGACAAAAGACGCACCTCTGAAAAGGAAATCCAGCGAGCGTGTTATGTAAATTAGGAACAGAAGTGTACTCGACGTCGGTGTGCATAATTGTATGTAATTGTCATACAACAAAGCTTTTTTGGAATTTTATTTTTATAAAATATTTAAAATTTTTAATTGTTTGTCATTTCTTTTTAAGTTTAACGCCTTTTTTCTGTTTATTTAATACAATAAGTTAGGCAGAGAGAAACTATAGTGTTAAGACACTTCGGTCCACGCTATGCGCTGAATTTTCAATTATAAAGTGATTGGTGTAACTCAACGCTGCGCTTTGTCAAAAGTGTTATAATTAAAGTGCTATAAATATTTATATAAATTTCCTATACGATAAAAAATAGTATAGATATTATTCCTAAGTAGTTTCGGTTAACTTGTAACCTATCTGATATATTCTGGGTTTTATTTCCATTTGGGGGAATAAAATATTTAATATTTTCATTTCTTATCCCTAATAACCAGATAAAACGCGGCAAAATGCCTTAAGAATTCGACGAAAAGTCGGAACAGGAATGCTTAACGCTAGGTTCCCAGGTTCCATTTGCCTACCGTGCAAAATGCTGGATACAGTGTGAAGCCAAAAAAAGTTATTTTCTGTTCTAATTTTCTCATATTAAGTATCAAGATATCCTTGTGTGCACAGTAAAGTGTACGATTTAATTACAGTAATATACGCGAACACTCAATTCCAAGTCTTCGTACCCAGGAGGGGCTTAATGATCTTTTTTCTGATTTCTTCCCCTATTTGTACTACTTATGCCTTGCCCTCTCGGAAAACTATGTACGGAAATTATAAAATATATGATTTTTCAATGGAAAATACTTCTCGTTATTAGATTTTCCGTTTCTTTATTGAATATTCTGAATTTATTACTTCTACAAAGTAAATGCTAAGCCATATTATGAAAGATTTTTAATTAATAATTCTTCTTTTGTAAAAATATAGTGTATAAATAGAAGAATAAGTAAAATATCTTTAAAGTATTTACTGTTTAGAGCATCTTAATTATTTTTTTTCTATTGTTATAATTTCATCCACTACCTACTTGCTTATTATAATGATAGCTTCTTTTCATCTTAAAGGTTGTCTGGAAATGTATCTATTCTATTAAATTCTATTCTATTTAAATATAGAATAAAAAATCTATTTTTTTATTCTATTTAAATATAGAATAAAAAATCTATTTTTTCTTTAATAAATTTCGCTTTTCTAGTATTCAGCTTATGGCTTCGCCCGCATGGACTAAACAATTGCGGCTATCGTTTATATCTGATTGTAACGGAAACGAACGAAAATGTGCTTTTTTAGGTATCACATTACAAATCTTTGACATATTTGGCTTCATTCTAATATAATATGTAAACCGCATCAAAATTCGTTCGTTCTTTAATCGGTGTAAGTGACTTTATACGTTGTAAAGATTCAAATTCTAGTAAATTATGGATTTGGATTTTCAAAATCGTTTAACACTAAGCCTGTTTGAACTTAAACTATGTAATTAATATAATGAATACAAAAAACAATATAATCTATTTGGGTTGTGTAAGAGAAGCACTTTAAGGTTAGCATCCCTTAACTTTGAAAGTCAAGCTTTTTATTTTAGTCACGTATTCAAATGAGGAAAATTTCTTTACTTTGAGACTTTTCTGTCCGTAATACTTTTTCGTGGTGTATTTTATAAAAGGGGTATAAATGGTTGATTTACCTACTTAAGGAGAGATTTTATTGAATATTTAAACGGGCGTCGGGTGCGGCCTTGCACGTGTCGTCCTTATTTTACTTAACAAAAGACGATCTATCCTCTAAATATAGGTTGGAAAAGATTTTACGATTTTGGATTCATTATTTTGTGTCAGCGTTTTATAGTACAATGGACTTTTGAGCAAAATATTTAATAATCCTCCTCCTACGTCGTTGACTGAGCGTCAGTAATACATAGATTTTTAATCCTATATTATTATTATTAACAAAACAATAAATAACGCTAAAGCTTGTCTTGTAGAAGTCTGGTCGTAATAAATTGATATTATTTAAAATCATTTC
>JAEBDU010011856.1:1940-12471 GCA_016802625.1 Heliconius numata
TGTAAGGTCCTGGTGTAAGGTCCTGGTGTAAGGTCCTGGTGTAAGGTTCTGGTAAAAGGTTCTGGTATAAAGGACTAGTGTAAAGTCCTAGTACGATTCTAGTGTACAATTCTAGTGTACGGTTTTAGTATCAAGTTCTAGTGTACAGTTCTAGTGTACGGTTCTGGAAGTTGGTTGGTAAGGTTCTGGTAGGTTGGCCGAGCGGTACGAGGTACTGTTGTAGCTTTTTCTTCTAGGCTAACCAACACACGAGGACGTGTGCTAGCAGGATGGCCGTGTCGGAATTTGTAGTACTGAGGTGGTTCCGGAACGCCAGCGCCATCTGTTGGCGCTCGACAGAGTTAGTGTTATGCATCGTTATGGAAGGGGCGAGTCGAGGCGAGTCGACTCGAGGCGTGGCCGACGGACATCGACTCACTTTGTGTTTGGCAGTCGGCCGGTGCAGACGACACTGAAACTGTCCCGCGTTCCGTGCTGTGTATCTACCTACTGGGATAGCGATAGCTGCTTTCTATTGAATTGATTACGGTGTTGTAATTAATTCGTAATATCACAAATTGTGTTTACTCATGCCAACATTATCCACGGAAGCCCACAGTAGACCGGGTACTCAAAACTATGTGCGAGGGAAATCCACCGGACTCCGACATATATATAGATGAATCGACTGAATTTGTTCTCTTTTGCTATTTTTAATATTATTTTTTCTAGTTTTCATTTATTTTAACATCACTGCGAGTGTAAGAGGGAACCCAATATGGCACTGTTATTTCAGAATCGTGAAATTTCAACATTATTAAAATGTAAACGTACGACGGCGACAGTATATTAATAATTTAATAAATAATTATACAATTTCTAACATAACATATTTAATATTAAATTCGTCATTTTGACGTGTTGAAAAGGATATATTATTATACATTATAATATATTTAATAGGATGTCATCTGAACCAGTCCCACCAGTTTCTTATGTTAATTTGTGGAATGTTCACTTTCACTACAACCATTATAAATTGATTATAGAATATAATATGAAGAAGTTGATGTAATGGCGAAATTAAATAATATATAAAATCTTCATATCATATAATGCTAATTATGTTTTAATCGTCGTCGTCTTTAGATACGTCTTTAGATAAATTCCAAGTAGTGATGAATCAAATTGTACTAATATAAGTGGGGAACGGTTAACATTAGGTTCCCAGATTCCCTCTGCCTAGTCTGCTCTGTGCGGAGCTAATAAAAAAATATATATCATATTCATCTACTTATCTTTATGTATATTGTCCCCTTTTTATACAGCTAATATAGAGATACAGTAACAAATAATTAGAGTTCCCTCTCTCTGCGATGACGGTGTTGGATTAAGAAGAGAAGAAACATATATTTTTCGTAGTTTAATGCTATGTATTGTTTACAGGAGGCTAGTCAAGAATTATCAGCCCAAAAGGAAAGAAGAAGAGGAATATCAGTTAGTACGCTCTTTATTTATTTCGCCTTGTCCACTGACACAATGAAATTTTATTGATTGTTAATATAAAATTATTTGTTTGAATTCCCAATTGATCTTGGTCTTTATATGTATTGTATTGGCCTTGCTTCTTTTATTATCTTTAGTGCTTGCATACTTGTTTTCATGATAGCTTTATTGTTTTTCTTTACCACCCCCTCTTTGTACCCTAATGTTGGTAGAGGACCCAATATATATATATAGAAAAGAAAATAAAATATTATTTTTCCTTTCTTTAATTTATTATAAATCTATAATTGTGTGTATAGTTCTCTATTATTAGAAAATATCTATTATTAAAAAACATTATTTTTAACCCAATTATCCTAAAGGTATATTAATGCTTTTATCTTTCCCTTTTTTGCTTATTCTGAAATGTCAAACGCTATAATTGTTAGCAATAAACTTCTATTTTAACTTACTTATAACTATTTTTTATAAGTTTTTTCCATGTATTTAACAGGGTAACCTAGTGTTAAGACACTCCGCTGCCCACTTTCCGCCGCAATACGTGTAAATAATCGTAATATTAATCCCATTAATTAATAATTTAACCATAGGTACACAGCTTGCAAAGCATTTAGACAGCTTCTTCTGGAGCTAAACGACTTCGCCGGCCAACGAGAAGTGGTCGCGGAAAATTTACAGTCCAATGTAGTGCGTGAGCTACATCTGCTTGCCAAAGAGCTACGTGAAGAGAGAAAGGTGAGAGTCAATTATTCCTTCTTTATTTTATATGCCATTTGTTGCTCATTGTAAATAGAGGCAAGTTAGTGTTGCATCTCTCTCTTTCTCAGTTTTTGATTGAACTGAGAATTTGCATGTTGGTATACTTTACCTCGTTTAAATTTCAGTATTTTTAAATACTAATACGTAAAATTTTTACCTCCATGTAAAATTAATATTTAAATTTAAAATGTTTAACGTTCAATATTAAATATATTTTAAAAGTTATACCTATGTATATTAACTTTTAAACCTTAATTTCGGGTAAAACTTAAACGTTGGCTTGATTTAATCCTGTAACCGGCGTCGTTACCGCTTTCCTCGTGGTAATCGAACTGCCTAATTAGCTATTAGTATTTATTTATTTTAATATTTTTCAGCAACATTTAAATGAAGGCGCGAAACAAATGGCGGTGTTAAGCACAGCGGTGGGCGCATTGGAAAGAGCGCGGAGATCGTATGAACGAGCGGCGAGAGAGTCTGAAAGGGCACTTGATGCCTTCCAAAAAGCTGATAAAGATTTCAATCTAAGGTAAGTTCCCATTAAGACACTTAATTTCTTTGAATGGGAATCGAATTCATAATCTATCGTGTTAACAATCACACGCTTTTGATCCCTCTGCCTACCCTGCTGCGGGATACAGCGTGAAGCTGATATTCACATAATACCTAGTATATACATATAAATAAAATAAACATGTACAGAAGATATATTTGTTCATAAAAATTAAAAATGTAAACACATAGAAATAATCTTTGACAAAGTAATTAAGGCCTTTCGTGTTAGACACAATAAAAAAAATGAGGTTACTATTTGAACCTAATATTATTAAATTATCATATTTAGTCACGAGTTTGCACATTTGACGTGTTAACAGGTTTTTTTCATGACAATAATCTAACAATCTCATATAAATATCAAACCTAGTATGTGAGAAAGTGTGTCATAGAGTATGAAAGTTTTGAAAAAATTGGGAACAAAAGCGTATTCTTACATTTTAAGTGTCCTTATGTCTTTTAAAAAGGTCAGAGGGACGCTCTCCTTGTCTCAACTCTAAGGTAACATGTAGAGTTTGTCACAAAAATTGTAAGAAAAATACTGTAATTTTAATAAAACAGGTTTCCCGCATACAGCGAGGTAAACCTAGTGTTAAGACACTCCGTTTTTTCATTTTTCGCCGATTTGAGTGGTGAAAGTCAATACCGCGCTTTGCCTCTACACTAGAGCGAAGATGTAAAAATATAAATTTAAATAAATATTTTATTTCCCTGAGTGGATATCGAACCCACAACCAGTCGCGTTTACAGTCACACATGCACCATGATAACATATATAGTGTTTGCCTACATTTAGTAGTGAGCGGGAGGATATGAGGAAACTGGAGGGTGTTGATGACTCTTAAAACAAACATCGATTGTATGCCAGTTTTGTGCTGCCATTTTATATGGTGTATTTATTTAAAAAGAAGTTTAGTGTTTTTTTATTGTTTTATTTAAGGAAAATGATATTTTATTCCACATTGTTTCAATGATTCTCCATGTTTCCAGGAGGTTCACACAATATTAGTAAATAGCCAGTGGTTAGTGTTGCGGTCGGGTGACGTTGGGAAACACTGTAACAGAATATTAGTTTTGATGTCTTGTAATATACATACATATAACTTATTTTGTAAAAAGAAATTTAATTTCTTAAATTACGAAATTACTAATTAACACCTAAATCGTATTACGATAATTTAAAATTCATCAAAAATGCAGAATATTTTATAATGTAAACGTAATCTGCATCGTTTAAATATTACATTCTCTCGAATGGGAATCGAACCTACAATCCGTCTCCTTAGTGTCACGATTTTATACAATGTATATAAATGTACTAATTACATATTAATATTCGCCATGCGTGGAAAGTAAACCCACGACTCGTATACTATCTATCTATGTCGTACCGACGTCGTGCCTGAACGAAGTTGTTTAGCTTTATATTTAGAGTAGCTAATTGCTAATGTGGCTTTAATTGCTTTAAACGTAAACAATTTAGTCACTTAACGTATCGTATACGTAAATATAACTAATATAAATGTATTTTTTAAACATTTTTTAAGTGTTATTCCATTATTACTACTTTTAAAAAATGGTTTTTTTTAACGTAACCGGATTTGAACCCGTGTATCTTGGAAGCCGTTCAAGCGCTCTGTTCACTAAGCTATACGTTACTTGTTTTAGTATCTCTGTGGGTAGGTTTTTTTGCCGCCACCTAAAGATATAAATAATGAACCTTAGTGCGTGACTAATGTACTAATTAGTTCGTATTGTGATTCTTTTATAGGTTTCAATAACAAATACATGCAAATTTGTCCTCTATTATATTTGATATTTGAAGCATTAATAATAATATTTTGCATACTCGGGCGTAGTTTATTATCTGTAGTTATATATGTGTATTATATGTGTGTCTCGTTTGTTATCGAAACGATGTAAACAATCTAGCTGCTATTATATTGTTTGTTTGATTGATATCTAATGGTATAACATGGCTATGGTTGTATATGTACAACAGTATGCACGGTGGGACAAAGTGTGACTGTAAACACTCGGGGGAATGATTCATTATTTATGAATATTTTCATTTCTTTGCTCTGGTCCAAGGCAAAGCGCGGTGTTGAGTTCCCCCACTCAACACGAACCTCAAAAAAAAATGGCGGAAAGTGGGGATAGGAATGTCTTAACAATAGGCTCGCTCTGCCTATCCTGCTATATGCGGGATATAGCGTGAAGCTCAAATTAAATGAAATACGGTAAAAATAATGTAACTACTTTACACTGTTTACTTCAATGCTTAAGGAATATAAAAAAGTTTATTTTGAATATATAAAATTGATATTAGAATAATTCTCAATTTCATAAAACTATTTGGCCTGTTTATACAAAATTGATCATTTACTGCAACTTTCTGATATCATAGGTACAAAGGAAAATTTTACGTTCGCGTAGACAAAGCGTAAGAGTTTTTTTGTGTTGTTTTTTTCACCATTTTCATACGTATTCTAGTCGAGCGGAAGTGGAGAAACAGAAAACAAACATGAAACTACGGAGCCAGGCGTGCGAGGACGCGAAACAAGAGTACATGGACCAACTCAGGAAAACTAATGAAGCGCAAAGACAGCACTACGAACAGAGGCTGCCGCACGTATTCAAACAGTTACAGGTAAAGTCTGTCTATTGTGTTAGTCATTGGGGTTGTTTTACATGTATGGAAGTGAATTTACTTGTATTTTATGCATATATAAGTGCATGCATATATAAATAAATTTTTAATTATTTTATTAAGCATATTAAACCTTCATACAGATGTAAAATGTAGAGTTTGAATCTATAATGTTTATTCGTAGGCTGTTTACGTGTCAACTATTAATATATTATATATCTTAATGCCAGTAGTAGCTGATGCTCCAATTTACTATCGAATTTATATTTAGTTTATTTGTACGAGGTCAAGGCTGGCTGGTACAAACATTGTTGGGCTTGCAATTATCTACCCACGTGCAGTCGATCGTTGTGACTCTTTTTAAATCTATATATATAAAAGGCCTTGTCCTCACTGACTGAGGTAAGACGCACGTACAGCCGTAACCGCTGTGCGTAGAAACGTTAAATTTGGACAAAAGTTTACTTTTGTAATCTGGACATCCACTAAGAAGGGATTTTGAAAAATTTTAACCCTAAAGGGGTGAAATAGGGGTTCAAAGTTTGTATGGAAAAAAAAATAAATCGGCACCGATTTTTATAAAATTTGAAATTCAGACTCTTAAACGTATATAATTAAACACATATTTCATGGTTTTCTAGAATTCACCCCCTAAGAATGCAAATAAGGGGTTGAAAGTTTGTATGGGAAAATTCTTAAATCGCCACCGATTTTTATAAAATTTGATATTTAGACTCTCAAAAATATTTAATTGAATATATGTTTCATGGTTTTCTAGAATTCACCCCCTAGGGGTGCAAATAAGGGGTTGAAAGTTTGTATGGAAAAATCTTTAAAACGCCACCGATTTTTATAAAATTTGAAATTTAGACTCTTAAAAATATTTCTTTGAACACATGTTTCATGGGTTATTAGAATTCACCCTTAAATACGCAAGCGAAGCTGCGCGCGTCCGCTAGTTGTTATATAAGGTTCTTGTGTAAGCCCTGCAAAATGTGAATATACCCATACTAATATAGCATAGTTTTCATATGAAAGCGAAACTAAATAATGACGTGGAAATCGTTTGATAAGCTAGTCAAGTGGACATGTATAACTTTATATACGAATATGCTATTTATTTCAAGATTACATATAGATTATTCGCTGTTATACATAAATATATAATTTTAATTATGTTAACTTTTATTTGTTGACTATATGTATATTAAATAAATCCTAAGTATGAATCAGATTTCCACAATCCACAAAGTTGAATATAAAAAAAAATAGAAAACAATACATTTCTGTTTTCATAGCATGGTCTATTTGGCTCCGAGCATAAGCTTACATAACAATGTTTAATAATAGGAAGTGATTTAAACTTTGACACGATTCTGTGAAATGTCTCTCTCTGGAGTACGGCGCCTACGACTTGCACTCTGGCATGGAGCCAACTGGGTCGCTTGTGGGGTAACCATATTAAATTATAAAGAAATACAAAACGTATTTCAACAAAATTAATAGTCTACTTTATCCGTTATATGAATTTATTATTAAATTTGTGTTGTTAATAAGTTTTTTTATTTCTTTCTTGCAGGATCTAGATGAGAAAAGAATAAAAAATGTAAAGAACTTTATGATAAGTTCAGTAGATGTGGAAAGGAAGGTGTTTCCAATAATCACGCAGTGCCTTAACGGAATGGAACAAGCAGCAAAGAGTATTAATGAAAAAGAGGTGAGAACTTAATGTGTTTTTTATTAGTTGTGGATTCGATTCCCATTCGGGAGAATAGATCATTAAATTGAAAGAAAAAATACATTGGCAGTGCGTGAAATTATTTTATAATCAACAATAATAATTTATTTAATAAACTTCGTTTTTTCTCATAAACTTAGTAATGCAATAAAGATAAAATTCCAATATAAAGAGGAAATTAAAATGTTGAACACTCCCTTGCGTGGGAAACGAACCTGTAACTATTGTTCGAGCTTGTTTCAATTGGTACTTTTATTATAATGTCATTAATTTTTTATTATTTGTTAAAAACTTGTAATAATTTTCTTTGATCATTAAGCATTTTATTAGTAATTTTACCACTATTTTCAACCACTACAGTTGACTATAAAGTGGGAACTTTAACTCCATCCTTTGTAAAACAACGTAATTGAAGAGGTTAAGGGGCAATACATCTCACGGAGGGTTGTAATGGGGCACTTTCGCGCAATAATTGTTGATTTATGATATGATGATGATGATGGGGTTAAACTCCCTCTCACACTATACGGTATAATATTAGTCGTTATATATTCAACTATTTATGCGTTTATTTTTTAGGAACGCAATAAAGACCTAGTGTAAAGAGACCACACCCCCATTTTCAGCTTTCTGTTTGAATTTGAACGGAATTTCGCTCTTCTTATTTTAATACTACTATGTTAGCTTCACGCTGTATCCTGTACACAGCAAGGTATGCAGAGGGAACCTAGTGTTAAGACACTCCGTTCCTCATTTTCCGTCGAATTCTGTAGCCGGAGAGGCTTAACTCAACGCTGCGCTTTATCTCGATACCAGAGCGAAAGAAGGGAAATATAAATTTAAATGAATATTTCATTTCCTTGAGTGGAGATCGAATTCATACTTTCGCCACGACTCTCTTCAGAAGAGAACTAAAAATCTCCATTATAATTTCCAGGACACACTATTAGTAATAGAAAGGTACAAATCCGGATTCGTGCCCCCCGAGGACTTCCGCTACGAGCCGGCGACGGGAGCGGACGCGACGGACGCCGCGGCTCCCCACCACACCCACAACCACCTGACGGCGGCGCGCGGCACCGTCTCCGGGAACAGGGTCAAGAAGAGGGGTGGACTGCTGTCCATATTCAGTTCTAATAAGGTGAGGTTATATATTTTTTATTTAGATAAATATAACTTAATATATATGTATATGGTATTTAGAAAATAGTGATCTAGCTTACAATTTTATATAAAAGGTCTAAGTCTTACTTAGTAATGTTTAGTTTCACAATTTATCTCTAGTGTGGTAGCCAGAGAATGAAATGTTGGATGCTATGATCTCTGATCTCTATGATACATTAAATATTCTAGAATGATAGAATGATTTTAGATATTTTGAACATTTATTTTGGAAATAATTATTTTCTAATTATTAATTTCTTTTTGAATATTAAACTAAAACTCATAAATATATACAAAGCAAGAAATTCTATTTAGTAGATAAGTAAACAATTTGACTTTGTCATACTTTAGGCTATTATAACGCAATTAGGGACGATGATATGTGTCTAACCATTAAACTTTACCTCATTTGTTTTGTATTAAAAAATTAGGTCATTTAAGCTATTAGGTCTCTTTTCATAATTTAAGTACTGAGTAACATTTAAATGAATGTAAAATTGGATATTATTATATTTTTTAAATTTTCAATATATAATTTATATTTTTAATACTCAATACATCATTGTGTATTTAAACATGAAAAAATAATACTATAAAAATATACGTGTGAGCAATCTATGGTTTGTATGGTTTTTATAGAGACATTCAAATATAATACATTTTTAGTTGCAATATCTCCTAAGCTAAATGTGTAAAAAAATGAAAAAAAGAAAATCTTTAAACATATTTTAAAATGTATTTTTTAAAACAATCTCACACATTTCGCTTTTAAAATGGCCTTATTTTAATTTAAGAGTTCGAATGTTAGAATTGATGGTATGTAGGTATGTTTGTTGTATGTGTTTTACTATTTTTTTTATAAAATCTAATTGGGCTGTCATAAGCTTAAGCTTGACATAGTTATGCATGCGGGAATATATTGGTTATTTAGTAAATTATTTATTATATTTAAGTTGTTTTTTTTATTTGTGTACGATTATTATTTGAATACTAATATTTTTTTTATCTGTTACCCCGATCCCTACCTAACTTGGGTTCATTCGTTCATTAAATGCGGCGGCGTCGGACAAAAGTAAGTTAGTGGGGGTGTAAGTTATATGCATGTTATGGCTTATTTCCTTTCACATACGAATTTTCATTCAAAAATAATTCTTGTAAAAATGTTTTTAAATGTCATTAATAAATAATGTCCATTCGTTCTTTTCGAGTGTGGATTTTGTGCTTGTTCATAATAATATGTTTAAATATATTAAAGTTGTTTGAAGTTGTTTTGTTGTGATTTGTTTTCTTTTTGGTGTCTATCAAAATTTTGTGTATAATAAAATGGTTATTTTAATACTTAGAAAAATAGATAATTCGTCATTATAAATAACATATATGTATATACAATACACAACGCGGTGGTCCTTAAACCTATAAAAATTACAAACACTAATGGTGTTTGTAATAACTGTTATCATTCCGAACCGGCATTGAACCCACAATCCAAAGATGTTGCCTAATAGTCTTAGAATTCTAAAGATAACAGCGTCCGAAAGAATATCCCGAAACTAAAAACATAAATTACAATGAATAAGTACACATCCTCACGATGAATTTAAAATTTTCCCAATTCACGTAAAGCACATTTTTTCCACAATTTCTTTACATCGTTTTATAATTTTCCATCTTTGGCGTTTTCCATTTTATAATTTCCACTGTTTTTCTTTATTTAATATATATTTTTTTGCTTCCGTCTGTCTCGTTGTGCCGTCTAATGCTTTGGCAACAGAAGATCGTAGAGGCGTGCAACTCCTTCAAGGTCAGTTTGTGTGTCGGTGTGGAATTGTTGATATCGGTATTCGGGTCACTAGATGCGCTCTTTTGATACATAATAAACATTTCGTTTTGTTACATTTTGTTTGTATAATATATGGGTAAATAAGTAGTGTTTGTAAATGAAACTACTTTTTTAGAATATGTACTGATAATTTTTATATTTTATATTGTAAGTAAATTTCAGTGGCGTAGTGGGGATTGTTGGTCAAGGGGGCATCGTGCCCCGGGCGCCGCTCATGAAGGGGCGCCAAATAGTCCGCGAAACTGTTTAAACATACATATTGTGTTCGCCTGGGGGGCGCTGTAAAAGTATTTTGCCCCGGGCCCGAGTTAAGCTCGCTACGCCAATGTTTGAAATCAAA